>JAULBM010000008.1:1561100-1579920 GCA_032357055.1 Geukensia granosissima
GATTCATCAAATTCTGTCAAGAGGTTAAAGAGGAGTAGTGGATTAGGGAAAGTGTGACGCGGACGACACCGGACGACGCCGGACGACACGGACGCAAGACGACAGAAGTGATCCCTATATGTCGCCCTGCTCTAGCAGCAGGCGACACAAAAATCAATTCCTGTGATTTTCCAGAATCCAGCACTTTGGTGCTTTGCATTATTAGATTCAGAATCTGAAAGGACCATTTGCAAACTTATAAATTATAATGTTAAAATTCGTTTTTCTAATGGGTTAAAAAAATGATTTTATCTACCAGTAATTATGCCTATGTTACATTTGAAAGCTTCTTCTAGCATATATTTACAAAGTCTTCAGTCAGAAAAAAAATTAAATATGATTTCTAATATTTACACTTCACGGTCACAACATTAAAATCCAAGACAATTGAAATCTGACTTGTCCATTATGATGTGATTTTTTATGGAAACCAAGTTGAACCAGATATAAAAAGACATAAAAGACTCTAAATAATAGATTGTATAAAGAATTAATCATTTTATCTTTACAAATGGATTATAACTTGTGCCACACAGTGCAGGATGAAACCTTAATATAGTATTAATTGGGATATTCACCAATGGTTACAATTATTAATTTTTCGTTCTGATTCACCAATGATTTTTCTCAATTCTCTGAAGATATGGAATCCATTTGAATTTATCACACCTGACATTTACCTGGAAATGACCGAGACGTCAGAACAAGACAGAACAAAGGAAAACATTACCGTTCTATTTGGGGAAAAATTTGAATCACCTCTAGAACTGACCGCTATTAAAACAGCAATAAACGGAAGATGTTAGAATAATCTTTTCTGACAAATTAGACCGTAATTACTTTTCCGATTTTGTCTTCATTCACCTTTTTATGACTATTGATTTCCGATCATTTGACTACCAGGAAAGTTTAAGTTTATAATAATTAGACATCTTTTGTGCAGCATCAAGATGATATTTCTTTTAAGTTTCTAAGCAGGATTATCTCTGCCTGCAATTTTTTTCACATTTTTTTAAACCAAATTAAACTATTTTTGTTACCCCCCCAAAAAACACAAAAAAAAACCAATGATTTCAAAACAAAACTGTTGTTCAACATTTCTTATTCTTTATGGAACAAAGTGAAAGCAGTTAGGACTCTTTTGCTGGCACAAATCAAACTAAACCTCATAGATGATTATAATGGTGATCTGAAATGCACCCAAAGACTAGTGTGATACTTTCTCAAAGCAGGAGAGATCTTTGTTAGTTGTATAAATGTATGTTAAGTTCATTTTTCAATAAAACAAGATTATATTAAGCTTTACATCCATAGTCTAAGCGGATTTAACTGTCATTTTAAAAGTCCACATGAAAAATTGTTCTGACAGAGTTTCCTGTGTTGAAGACAAATAAAGTCAATATGGCACAAAAGATTTACTGTCATTTTATTGGATGATGGGGTTAGAATATTAATGTTGTCATGGAAACATCAAATAAGGCACAGGATCCCAACTAAGCTATTTAAAACTCAAAACTTGTCAAGTCTGCCATTTTTCTTACAAAATAATAATTAGTTGTTGTGTGTTTTTCAAATGTACAAAAAGATCATGCTGACTTGTAAAGAAGACTACAACAGTCACCTGTTAAGAACTTCATTGTTTTAGAAACCTTTATTTGACTTAATTGTTTGTGAATTGCTGATTTCATGTTCTACAAGTAAAGTTTCACAAATCAGGGTAAGCATTTATAATAAAAACATCTCCAGTGTTGCTTTGTTTGTAGAAAAATTCATGAAATGTAAATTTTGCAAGAAAGTAGTATAATTTCATGGCAGCAGCATGAGAACCAAAACTTTAATAGGAAAGCTAAGATCCAAACATTGTAGAGGAAGTACTCTAAAAAAATAGAAAACAGAAGCTAAAACTAGTGGAAGGAGTTCTAAAATGTGCAGTACAAGAATGAACCATTGTTTAATTTCAGGGCTTTAGAATAAAAAAAAATACCACAAATATATGTATATCATAAGTTTCATGTCTTACAAGACTGCAACTGGGCTTGTGAATGCTCTCAGGGACCTCTGGTCCACAAAACAGAAATCCTGATTCAGTGGAAGAGGTTCTATCATGTGCAATACAAAATTTTAGACTGAACATATTCAAGCAAAACTGTGATTACTTGTATAAGAAATGTTAACTTCATTAAATATAACAAAATATAAAATGCCTATGGAGACCTCTGATTTGTTAATTTTCTCTGTTTTTCTTGTGGTTTAAGTGCAGCCTCTCTAACATTTACCCATTCTATTTCATTTTCATATACATGAAATCTTTGTAAAATTATTAATGATTTCTTGGTATGTTACAGATTGTATATATATTATAAGAAATAAATAACTTATAAATTCCATATCCAAGTAATACTATATTGTCCCGTTGTGATCTACTTAAATGACCTCTTATTGTTCGATATGACATGTATTGTATTGGTACATCTCTATTTTACTTTTAGAAATTTTTGAAGACCACAACTTCCATCGAAAGTTGATTAGATTTCACAGAGGCATAGTGAATTTGGTACAAACCACTTATTTAATTAGACTTTATATTCATGATTTTAAACGACCTTTTCAAATTTTAATATCCTAATTAATGTAAGGGATCGGATTAAATAAAATTCATCTCCTGGCATTCACCTCTCACTTCTTGTTGTAATGTCATACTGGCTAATTTAAAACCCAAGGCAAAAATTGACGCCAAAATTTTTAATTCTTGTCTGTATCAATTAAAATCAATAAAAACTTTTAAGTTTGAACTTTAATCAATTTCAAAGTTTTATTTGATTAAACTGCAGAATTAGCTTCTTCTTGTTTCCAAAATTCCATTTCTCTGCACCAAATACTATGAAATTTATAACCTTTTCCGCTTGAATTAGAAATCAATTTTTAAAATTTCAATTCAATTTAACTGCAAAATTACTTTCTTCCAAAATTTCAATTTCCAATGCATTTAGCTAATTGAGTCATCAACCATTCTAAATGTCAGGTATTTGGTCATTTAATATAAATATTTCCATTATCAAAACTAACATTCAATAATTTCTACCATTAAACGGTCAAATAATGACTGGGATCAGTTTCAGAAAGAAGCTTTGATGAAGTTTTGGTTAATAAATCAACAATAATAATCTTTCCAAAACATTGATCATGTATTTTACCAGCACAGCTGGTCTCCCATTCAATAACTAAAATGGAAATTGTATGTGAAAATTCATTAAATTTATATTTGGTCCATTTTTAATTATTTTCATATTTAGACATGCAGTAGCCATATTTTGGACTGATCATGTCTAAAGTGTCATGGATATATAAAATCTAAAAAACAGACAGACATTTTCAATGAAAATAAAATAAATGACATTTCTTTTATCATACAGAGGACTGATAAGTGTGGGCACAGAAGTTTTGTGGTTGCAAAAGTTTTTTTATGTTAAAGCACCATTAGCATAAATTAGTCCATGGAATATTTGTAAAAGTAGTGCAATATAAATAAAGTAGTTTCCTTTCTACATCATGAAATCTGAAACACTTCAGATACTGCAACAAATTTGGTAATTTTTAAAGCTTACAGACATGGCAAAATTTCGAAAAGATACTGGGTTGAGTTCATTGCCACATTTTTTTTTTATTTCGAGGCTACCAATGATGACCTCTAAATACATCAGAAATCAATAGGGATTGTCCTGTTCCTGTTTATAATAAGCTACGAAAATTTGACATTCAGAGTAGTTTAAGGGGTATCATTATATTCAAGGGTGATATGAGTGTCACTCTAGTTAAAATTCAGATGTAAAATCTTTGAAAATTTGACACTAGGTTTAACCCCTATTGCAAACATAGAGAAAAATATGCCTATGAGACACAAATGCCCCTGCCTCAGCAAACAGTAAGTTTACATATGATAAACCTGAAATGGGGAGTCACAGTACAAATTACATTGATAACGCGTCTGACCAATATCATATCAATCCAACAAACACAAGCCAAGAAAACTTTTGACATTTCATTTGACACACTAATGGAGTAAAAATTAAAAAAAATATATGAAACCAGCAATAGTTGTCCGTACATGGAGACAAACAGGTTAAACAAATTTCAACATTTTGTTCTTCTACTGATATTTGGAGCCTTGATCAACCTGTATAACAAATACATAATTATATAGAAAAGTTTGATGAACCTGGGTGTTATAGAATTCTGCTTCATATATGGAAAAAACCCAAGCCTTCAGAACTCTTTTAGCCAGATATTTGCACTGTCTTACTTAATTAAAAATTGATCAGATACCATTTATATTCCTTTTACATAACTCCAAGCAATTTAAATCCATGGAAACTATTTTGAAGAAAGGAATCATCTGTGCATTGTTTTTTTATAACAGTCTTGTGGTGAAATAATGTTTGATATTGATAAGACTTTTATGACAAATGTCTGTATACAAAGATATATATCACACAGAAGTCATTCTTTTAATTTAGTCAAGAGAATTGGACTTCAGACATTAGTAAATTTAAGACTTTATGTGTAGATGTCTATATTGAGTCTTCCTGCAAAGAAAATTTACAACCTGTCTTACTGTGCAGAAAGTCTTTATCTAGTCTTTCTCGGTAGAAAAGTCTACAACAAATCTTACTGTGTACATCACATCTGTGTACAAGTCTACATCAAGTCTCAGTACAAGTCTACATCAAGTCTGTCTACAAGACTTCATCGAGTCTGTACAAGTCTACATCAAGTCTTTGTACAAGTTTACAACAAGTCTACAGTGTACAGAAAACTATATCAAGTCTTGCTGTATACAGAAACCATTACTGTTTCTAACATGCAATGATTTACACTTTTCACATTAAGCATTTAAATTACAATATAAATCTGTTTATTCTATAATGATCACACCCTGAAATCATAACATGCACCTGTTTATACATAATACACACAAGTGGCAAATTTGCATGCCAAACCACAATTGAAGGAAAATTTTATACCAAAATTTATAGAGAAACTTTGAAACAATATCTACCTTTATAAGTCTATAAAGTAATGAAATATAAAGAAATAGTAAAACATATTTCAATAATTGCATGATATAGATATAGTTTCTTTCTTTCAATAGGGTTGTGGTGTAAAAATTGTGACAACCAGACCAACTTGATGATAGAAGACACCATAACCAGTAGTTACAGTCACATAAAACAAATTAGGTGTTTAAATTGGGTGGATTGGAGAATATGCTGAAATAAATAAAAAATATGTAGTAGGCAGAATGTAATGTGTATTGTTAAAGTCAGTGTGATTTCCTTATTTATTGTCAGATCTTGGGTGGAGAAAATTAATGGAAGATAAATCCCATGTTATACAATACAGCATATATTCCATTTTCTTTCTATTAAATATTAATTTTTTTTTTGTTCTTGGAGGACTTTTGACATGGTGTACCCAAATTTGTTCATGTTCTCTATATGAAACAAACCAGAGTGTTAAATGTAGAAACTGAAAAAAATAAAACAAAAACTGCTTTTTGTGGAAATAAAGTTTGTTGTATCTGATTTCAAAGTAAACAGACTAATTGCACCGATTCATGATAAACAGAGAAATTGTGTCAATGGATCATGGATACCCCTTGTCCGGCAAACAGGAAGTAAACATATGATTAACCTGAAAATGGAAGACATGGTATAACTCACCCTGATAATGTTTCAGACCAAATAAATCCCTCATACACAAGCCGAGAATTCTTTGATGGAAATTGAAAGCCCTACTGACAAACAGAAAATTACAGGTAAAATTTTAAACTTTTGCCTAAAGGCAGGGACATAAAAAGGAAAAGTTAGATTTTTAGAAGTGGGCAATTCAAATTACCAATATAGTTAGTCACTAAAGTGATAAAATATTTGTGAAAGAGTACACCGAAGAGAAAATGGCTATAGTCAATCAAAACACACTGTCAAACTCAACAATTGACAGGGCTTCAAGATATGCATAGAAGTCTGTTTGTATCATGACAAAAGCATGTCTTTTTTCAATTCCAAGTGAAAATAAAGGACTTCATTTATAACAGAAAGAATACATGGATTCCCCTGTTTTGGCAAAAAGGAATTAGGAAATTGATTGACATGAAAAGGAAAGACACAGTAAAGCTAACCCTGAGCAAATCAATCTAACATAGACAATTGGATAAACTCGAAAACATACATGCAGGGGGTTACATAACAATTTTCACCTGTCGTCACCAACTGAGTCAAAGTAAAGAAACAAAAAAGACTCTTCAGGAATCAAGCACATTCAATGAAACATGAACATGTGAATCTGTAGGGCAAGGTTCCCTTCATACTTGTATATAATCTGTATATAAATCACAGATTTTATGTTTAATCCAAAAATTAATTGCATGTGCACACATGTAAATTAGAATGTATGTTTTAAGATATTTCCCATTAATATTGGTCAGATTACATTAATAATCTACAATAAACACAAAATTACTTTATCACCTGCAAAGTAACATTAACTTTTTTGAAAAAAAATCAATTTAGGATGGTGGGATATGAAGGAAAAAAGTAAACTATCGGTTACTAGCTGACATTAAAGTGTCCTTTCTGACAAATTTACTTTTAATGTTTTTCACAGTCATCAGATAAACTAAAGAAGTCAATGATTTCTGTCAAAATATTAATATACACATTACCTTAGGCTTAACCATTATAATTTTCATATTTATGAGTATCTGTTACAACCCTAGGACAGAACAAAATCTCCCTTTAAAATTAACGTAAATTTTAAAAATATTAAAATTAACAATGACACCTGCCCTGAAGGATGAATTTTACATACATGTCAATACAATTTTAATATTTCCAATTTTATATCCATGTCTACCGTAAAAATAAATGAAATATTTATAACAGATACAGTTTCAACATACAACATGTAAAATTTGTTAACATTTACGTTAAGTGTCCATCTTTGCCTTTAGGGCATGAAATTACATAGGTCATTTCAATAAAGTAAAATAAAATTGATTCCGTTTTGTCCCATACTTCATTGAAAACCAATAAATAATGTGATTTGATCATATCATAAAGAGTTGAAATAATAGAAAATAAAATTAATGTTAATTTCATTGGAGGAAAACTACATAACATTTTCTGTGTGGACAAACTTCAAGTTTATCACATTCAATCAATAAATAAACAAAATATTGGCATCGTCTGATTTTCCGACATTATTGGAGCTGATCCATTAAAACTGTTAAGATAAAATCAAGAAACACAGTTAAATAAATTTATTCAAAGATTACCATATTTGAAAAACAGAGGTATAAAAATTTTGCCCGTGGCATCTGTTGCCTAATTTATTATGCAGAAGTCATGGCTGAACATAGCCCAACCTGCACTTCTGATGAATGTTAATGTTTCACAAAATTCAACCATATCATCACTGTTCGGTGAATCAAGAAAATTACATACAGGTTGTGGAAACAAATTTAAACTTTATGTTAATGTGTAATATTAAGAAGTGATTTTTGACAACTATATCATTATATCCAGCAATGTGATCATGTGGGATGCAACTTCAACTTACAAATATAACTTTTTAGTAGAAATAATCTATTTGATATTTTGCAATACGATTGCATAAATATTTAAATTTCACTCAAAATAACATTTAATATTTACCCAGAAAATTACAGCAATCAACAGCAATCATTTTTAAAGTAAATATCAAAGATTATTGTACTTGAAAATTTTACAAAAGTAGTGGTTGAACCAAATTGAAATAATATTTTTCAAGCACAAGTCCCATTATATAATTCAATTTCATATTTTCTAATAAAAATCTTTCAAACTAAGCCTTTTCATAAGTCTGACTATATTTAACTGTCTGAGAGAATCCCTTAATTTGGCTGGTTGATGCAATTTAAGCTAAATAACTGATGTTTTAAATTTTGACCTTTGATGTATAAGTCTCCATACCAATCTTAAGTTCTATCCTTAAAATTACCAAGTATACTCCCATCATTATATCAAATCTGGAAGTTGAACATAGAGAAAATGTGTCCATGGGACATGGGTGCCCTGCTCCAGGAAACAGGAAGTAGACATATGACAGACCTAAAAAGAGGAGACACAGTACAACTAACCCTGATAATGCTTCAAATCAAATATCAAATCAATCCCACATACATTAGCCAAGAAATCTTTGACGAAAATTTTACAGCACTGAAATTCAAGCAATGTCTTGGAAAACAGGAAAGAAACAAACAACGCAACTGATAAGAGTAGACACGGTACATCTCACCCTGATAATGCTTTAGACCAAATATCAAATCAATCAGATATACACAAGCCAAGAAATCTTTGACGAAAATTGGCGTATGTATGTACATACATGAGGGTGTAAAACTTTATGCCCCCGTCTTTAAAAATAAGATTTAGTACATCAAAGAGACTACTTTAATAAGTACTGAGTACAAATGAAATTCAGAATGATAGTCTTCAGAAAAAATCTGACAGAAAGATCAGAGAGAAAGATTAATTCATAAAGTAAGGGTAATATGGAGTTTCTATACATGAGAAATTAGAGTGATTCATGTAATACTTAAGCAATTCAAAATACACAATAAGACAAATGAGGAGAAATATTTGTCCACTAAGGTTAGAAGCACATCATATGTCATCTGTTGTATGTTAGAATTAATTGTCAGACATTAATACTGGCAGATGCTATTGGAAGGGTGGCATGCATTATTGGGGGAGAATGAAAAAAAAAGTGGCACCTGACAGACCTGAACTTGCTCCTATGTTACTTCTCAATATTGTCAAGATTTGTACCAAAATTAAAATCATTCCATTGTCATTCTCATACAGTCACATAGCTGACATCAAAGAAGCAACACTTGCTGACAAGCAGGCAACTTCGGCCGTAGTACAAAGTGCAGTGAAAAAGCAATGACAAACTTCTTACATCGCCCTTAACACAGTGACTCACTGTCCTGTTGACCAGCCCTGCTAAATTGTGTTAAGATAGGATGTGGCCATGAAACTCAATTCACAGAGGAACCGTTCAGCACCATGGCCCTTGAATGGGCGTTGTTACATAAAACCTACACGACAAATTAAATAAGTCATACAACCAACACATCTGAAAACAAAGACACCAGGTCAACCAGGATACAACAACCTAACCACGTCTCCTGACCATATTAGTCCAACCTCTATCCTCCATAATTACAAGTTCCACCAGGGACCGTTCAACTGAGTGCATTAACTTGCACTGTGGGAGGTTAAACACCACAACCACCACTACATAAAATCATTCCTGTGTATAGAATTTGAGTTCCATGGATTAAAAGACAGGCAAAGATATTTCATTATACCAACACACAAGAGAAGGGAGGATAATATTTGTCTACAAAGTTCATGGAATGTCATCTCCTGATACTGGTACCGGCAGAAATCAGATCAACAGACTCAGGAGCAGAACAGTTGTAGACAATGCAGTTTCTAGAGACCATTTACAACAGAAAAAATTAAATTCAATTTAGAAATTTACAGAATAATATTCGTAACTGCATTTTAGATGAAGTAAAAAACCACATAAAATGATTCAAATACTGCTTCTATCCAATGAATTTTAACAAAAGAAAAATGTTATAGTTCCTCAGAACTGGGTGTCAAGTTGTTCTTGCTGTTGTAAGTATAAATCAAGATTATAATGTGAAAAAATCTGAAATTTAATTTTTTAATTTTTTTAACTGTATTTTTATTATAAGAAGAAAGTGTCAAAAAATTTAATCTTTTAAGTATAATAATAACAATTAATGCAGCAGAAGAAAAAACTTAAGTCAACTGTCTTTCAAAATAAAAGTTTATGAATTTTGCATAAAAATGGGAAAAAAGTTAAACATGATTTTAAGAATTCTACCATAGACAAAATATTTTAACACAAAAATGCTTCTGAGGAAATGTTATGAAAATCCATGAAAACTTGACAAAGCTGTTAAAAATATAAAAAACATAAACCTTTGAGTTAACTAACACTTCAGTGCCAAAAAAAAGAAGCCAAATCTAACAAAGCACAGAAAATATTTTTTTTAATTTTGTCTTGCATAATTCATTTTGATATAAAAAGTTTCTGTGTAAGTTAGATAAATAATCCATAGAGATTTGATAAATCTAAAGGAGGTTTTAAAATATCAAATCTTGGGTTACCCAAGACAAACACAGGTCCATTATTGGTCAAATAAAGAAAAATTAAAATTGATTTTTTCTTAGTATTACCATTGATAAAACCCATTTTCAACATACAAGATTTTTAAATATCCAAGATGATATTTGATAAATGTTTCAAGTTTGAAAAAAAACTAAGATTCCACTCAGAATGTCTATTATTGCTGTTTGTTAATAACCATCTTGCTTAAGTTTCCATGGCAGAGTCAGTGAGGACCAGGAAGTCCTGGGTTCCCTTTCTGAAAATGAACACATCAATTTTTCATCCAATTTGTGAAATTGAGGATTTGCCTGCATGAGTTAGCAATAGACTCCACTTTTCCAAGAGTCTTGATATGACACTTATTTTAAGACATATGTTTTTTGAAATATCATATGTTTAAGGTTTAGACTAAAATTATCACCAGTTATTCAGCAGGCCTGTGATAAGTACAGCTACTGAAACTATGAAGCAGGAAAAATATAAATTTATTAATAAATAAAAATGACCAAATTAAAAAAAAAACACAATATAGCGTCAAACAAAAAAGTTGTTTGTTTCCTCAATCACCCACTGAAAATTGTTCCAACCCAAAAGTTTTTATTGGCTTTTGAACTTTTTCTTAGACATTTTTTTATTCACTGTATGGATAATAAACATTTGCTAATTTTTGAAAAAATCAAAAAATCTATGAGCCTTCCTACCTTCCTTACTTAATGATGAAGGGTCAAGAGAGGGAAAACAGACATATTTTAAAATGTGGCCTAGGTTAGCTAGCGGGACTTGGAAGAGTCATAAAATGTGGTGGGGCTTATAAACTAAAAATTGTTTCCCTGATACCAAAATTTAACTAATATCAAATTTACACAATAAACTATCAATATTACTAAATTTCCTCAAAATGAAACTTTTAAAATGCATTCAACTTAATGGCAGATAGAAGATGAAGACATTTAGAACTGATTATGCAACAAATAGTACAAGACAAGAAACCATAATAATCATTTGTCACCAGAGGTCACCCCACACAGTTTGTTAACATACATAAATTATCGCCTTTTCTAATTGATTCCTAACAAGGTAACCTTTATCTTCTGTGTCCATATAGTGTCAAATATATCATTTATATAGGACATTTAATGGCACATTATTATCAATTTTTGTCTTTGAAATCATTTTGATTGATTTGGAAAGGGCCATCTTTCACAACATTAGTTGATTAACATTTCATTAACTAATCACTAGATTTAGTAGTTTGTTTTTAAAAAATAAATACTGTGTTAAATAATGCTTGAAAGAAATTTGACCTCTGGCATTCATTGAAAAGTCAATATTCTGAAAACATCTGATTTTCTTAAACTCACTTGTGAATTTCTTTTACTTGAAGTGGAAATTTTATGTATACACAATTTTTTATTTGAGGTGATTTAGAGCTTTTTACAAGGAATGGCATTCCACACATTATTGAAGTCCTTGTGCAAACCTCTGGATTTGTAAACTCAGTTTTCTTTGTGGTTGGAATCAGGGACGTAAATAACTGTTATTTACGTCCCCGTTGGAGTGTATACCCCATCTTTTCATTTACACATAAAAAGCAGCAATCAACACAACATTCTGCTATCTCAATTACAGAACCTCAATTTAATGTATTTTCATCAATATAAAGCCATCAATGAACTGATATCTAGAAGACTGCTTCAAAGCTGCACTTCTTTTAGTAAACTAGAAACCATGAATACAATTTCCTGTTATGTAAAAAATAGTTGCATGTAATTTGCTGTACAAAATGCACTTCTTATTGCATATTGTAGAAAACTTTAACCATATCAACCTGTCTGATCAGTCTCTATTGATTTGCAGTCAAACATTTACTAATTTCTGATGCAGGAGTTGCTGATACCAGTCAAATGTTTTTAATGAGGACAATTTAATGATAGAATCAAAGTAGAACTCAATATCATATTGCAGCTGTACCATAAATTGGACATCAAAATTATTAATCATCCTGATCATTATCTAACGCTGATTTAAAAATATTATGGTGCTGTATTAGTGGAATTCTACAGACAAATTTTTGTGGTCAATCATCTCTCTATCAAAACAGACCACAATGACACTATTGAGTCTTGACATAATAAATCAAGATCCATACAAGTGATTTTATTTTCAGTCCAAACACCATCAAGGTAAAGGTCGTCACAAATCAGCAAATTTTGACAGAAAACAGAGTTAATTTTAACACTATGCATACCTGTCCAGGTGTGCATTTGTGGCAGTGGTCAGTTTCAGTGATGTGTAAAACAATACAGTTTATACCTTAAGGAGATTTGGCGGTGTTTGCCATTGTAACAGATGGCTGGGCAACATCGGTAAAAACAATGGTCATGTGACATTCAAATGTCAAAAATGAACTGGAAGCAGCAGACTATGTGTTATGATAACAAATGATGACATCCATTCTTGGAATAATCCTCTTTGATAAATATTGTATCTGCCAAAATATTTTGGTTGCAGATGAATCTTATGCATTTAAATTCGTTATGATATTACTGGAATTAAAAAAAAACAGTGTTACTGTTTGCAATCAAAGGAATTCCCTTCCAAGTTTTAAGCAATTATCTGGAATAAAAAAATATCAGCAATTTATAAAATTCTATGTATGTGACTGGACTGTGCCTAAAAATTGCAACCATTAAGTCAGAGTTTTTAAATCTTGCAAAGGTTAACGTTGTCAAATGGTGAAAACATTTTCCTGTTTGTGTAGGACTGAAGGGAGGAAGAAATTAAATTTGAAACCATTAAGCAATTTAAAGAAATAATTTTTTCTTAACTTGATCATTCAGAAATAAAAATTCCCTGCAATGTTTTTTGGCCATGGTCTTGTCTGTCCTCCCACTTACGATTTCTGTCTGCCCCTTTGGTATCTTCGAATTCCTTCTGCAACAGAAATTGTGTTTACCAATCAGGAAAACATAGGAAAATTTACAATATAGCACCATATATGCTGCAAAATTCCCAGAAAAAAAATTATTAAGCAAAAGTGAGCTTAAACAAATGTCTGCAAAATATAGAATTAAAAATAAACTTATTTTATTTTCATTGTGAAAAAAAAACATTAAGCTACGATGGCTTTGAATAAAACATTTACGTAAGATACCATACAAAAGATTATATGGCTTTTCTAGAGGTCTGTGATACTAGAGAATTTGGGTGTAAATCAAATTACAAATAATAATAAGGGAGGACCACATAGATTAGTCGCAAAATTATTTATTTCGATTTAATCAAACCTTATCTATTCATAAAGATCTGAATTCATCTAATTCATGTCACAGTTGGTTGATTCTATGTAAATGAGGGAGAAACCGAATATATCATCCCCTGTAATTGTCGTTTGACGGGGTTGCTTGTAAGCATGAATTATCCAACAAAAAGATGTTTGATTCTTTCTATTTGAAAGGATGTTAAGAATATTTCAATATCATATGATAAGAAGGAACAGTTCACTGTGAGAAAAAAATTTTTATTTTGATATTAGTTTACTACATGAAAGAAAGTTATTGATTGAAAAAGATATAATAAATATTCAAACCAGAAAATGATCTTTGAAAATGTTAAAAAAAATGGGTCATAAATATCTGTGTATTGTCAACAAGTTAGTATTATGGTAAGAAAAATATCTAAAGTTAGTATAATTTGTTTACCTTCAAACAATTTCACTGCTTTTTATTGGATATAATTGTAATTTGACATTTAATTGATCTGTTGTTTAACCAGCACTTCTTACTTTTTTGTAACAAGCTGAGTTCTTGGCATGGTTTATTGAATTTCTCAACTTTCACCCATGAAAAGTGAAAGCGACCTAAATCTATATCCAAATGGTAGAAAAGTTTATTTAACAGATCTTCAAATATGGAGAACAGTATAACAAATTACCATAAGTCAAACAACAGTTGGTGATACAGGATTTAAGAAATCTAATGATATTTTTCTTTTTAAATATTGTGTACTGACATATTACCTATCCTGCCAGCTACCCAATCTTTTTCTCTGAAATAAATTTTTTTTTCCATGTGTAAAAAAGTTATTTTGATAGTCAAAAGTTAAGGTGGCTAAATGATGAATGTTTTCCAAGGCTTTACTATACAATAAAAGATTATTCACAAATATTTCTATTATTGTTCCTTGTTTTAAGCAATATATAACTGTTTTTAGGGTGGAAGGGTAATTAAAAATGTCCCATCACAAAATAAAATGCAGCACCTTTAAACACAACAAAATATTCATAAAATCAGAAAAGCTTCAATTATTAGCCATCAGTGAATATTTACAAGTTTATGCAGACTTGAAGTAAATGTCTTTTAAACATACAACAGCTAAATACCCTAATAGTTCATCTAAAGGTAAAATGACTTTTAAACCTTCAACAATCATCAATATTCTAAATATAAACACAAAAACTCATGACCAACACAAAAAGACAGTAGTCTGAAGAGTTAAAATTTATTAAGTCAACAATTTCACACTTCTCATTGTAACCACCTATCAAATAGATGTCATATCGCACAAAAGATGATGGATCTCCCGAACCATCTGACACCTTTCTCCTTATGTCTTAAGCCTCAATACATATTATCGAGACGGGACCTCTTTAATCAAGGGCTTTGTTCACTTTTTACACAGTATCAATAAAACTGTTTACTCTCCACTTTAGGAAGGGATCCACTTTTAACGATTTAAATAAATATCAATGTGGTCTGAGTGATACTAGGCTAATACTTAAATAAATCATCATTTTTTACAGTTTTGAAAACCATTTACTATATTTACTAAGAGAGATTGATGATAACTCATCAATATGGTATAAAGTACTTTTCCCCAAACTCAGTTTGTTCACCGAGGGCTTTAATATGTTTCATTATTAAATCAAGCGTTACCTTTGCCGCCACTGGATATACTAGTTTCCCAGTGATCTCCTAGAAACCTACAATTCTCACTCACATCTCTTCAATAAATCTAATATTATCATTAATCGAACGACACAATATTTGTTCATCTGAAATAAATATAGATTATGCTTGTTTCACATGATAATATTTTGAATGATGTACATCAAAACATTTCAAAAATAACCTATGCAGACTTTGAATTATTGATATTTAATGGGTTTTTAAAATTTTTATTTAAGTTATAGATTTTTTCCTTTCTACTATATCAATAGATTTTATTTGAAAAATTAATTTTAATTCAGTTTTCCTGCGATAAATCATGGTTTTATTACAGATGGTTGTCTATTTCTTTATTGCCCAAACTTAACAAGTCCAGGCCATGGTATAGTCACAGCTGCTTTACATCAATCACACAACAACTCTGGCATCATTTTAAAATTTCAATTTTTTTTTTTACAAGCAAATCATATTTATGGTAAAATACATTATGGTAAATTTTTATGGTTTGAAAAAAGGTTAGTCGAGGCTACACCATATTTGATTGCAAAATTGTTCATATTTAAAAGAAATTATGATTTTAACGCATACACATAACTAATTAATAATGAATTATAATGACATTAGGATTTACAATATAATATTCAACTGCTAGAAAAATATCTAAAATTTGTATTTAACAAAATTTAGGATAAACTTATTTAAAAAAAAAAAAACTATAGACATATTTTCTTTAAGTAGATTTTATTATGATGTGGGAAATGACTTCAGAAGACTAGTACTTTGAAGGACTGGGGTATTACGTGAATTATAGAGGGATATTGACATCTTGTCCCAGTATATGCATAATATACAGCAATAATCTGTTCAGGGGAGATAACTTATTACAGATATTAAAATGTTAATATAAAAAAAAATGAATAATTGTTTAATTTAATAAAATTGAAATTTTACCATTTACTGGGAATCATAAATTCTCAGGGAGATAATTTAGTATTCTTCCATCAAATGGAAGGATGCTTACAGCTCTACAAAATGCTTATCTCAAAAACCCCTTTGAGTCATGACGTACGTCTCATAATATATGTTTTAATGATCTAAATGGAGGTTCCATTATGTTCTTCCAAATGTTCATTAAGGGTAATATTTACATAGAAAGCAGTGAAAAATTAAGAAAGGGGAGATAACTTGTAACTTTATGTACAGTACAAGTTTATGTTTCAATCAACCTCAGTAAAAAGATGACAGAAGAAAGAAGAAAAGAATTCCTGAGTTCTGAGTACCTTGACATGATAATCATGCTGTTCTTTTTTTTAATATATTAAATTTTCAGAGAGCTTCTAAGGTGTACTTAAAAACTTTGAAACAAGTAAAACCCACAACACAAAGAATTATAGTGTTCATAACTAAATTTTAAAGGAATTATTAATAAAGTGATTTTTTTTTAATTTAAACATTTATTAGTTATGCCTAAAGTCACCATCTTAAATGCAATTGAGAAATAATGTAATTGATTCAAATTCTACATTTAGACTTTTAAAAATTCAAGATACCTTTTTGTTATAAAGTCATGTATAAAGATCATGGACATGCAAAACTCCTTCAAAACTATAACTATTCTTTACAAAATAAGACATTTAATATGATAAAAAATACTGATAAACAATAAATGTAAAGAAGAATACACCATGAAGAATGATTATGCAAAAAAATAAAAGTTTTTTGCAGAAACATGTTATTAATGTGTAAATATAAAACATGTAAACAAGACATAAAAATTAAATATGAGAAGTAAATTGAAATGAAATGAAGACAAAATTTCTAGATCTTATTCCCTTAAATGACTAAATACCAGAAACACTTGCTAGGACGAGAAAGGCCGTCAAGACATAACACATTACTTAAGTCAGCAGGTGGTTAGACCTATCTTGTACATTACAAGTTGTCGAATTTCACATTTTTGTTGCTTTCGAAAGGAAAATGACACAATGTCAATATATAAATGCCTGGGTCAAAACATCTGATGCTCCATTATAACCTTTACATGAGGCCTACCATTATGTAGAATTTATCTGTATCAGGTCACACTCATTACATACAGGGGTCCATTGTTCAGTAGTTTGTAAAAGATCACTTTTTCTTGTTATGGGAAACCTAAAACCACTTGAATTTTAACCTTATACTATTTATATGTCCCATAAATTATTTTCCCCATTATGCTTAGGTAAATCCCTGACAGTGTGTACAATGGCTTTAAACACATTAACTGAAGCTTATTTAATTAATAATATTTAATTTGACCAATTACAGTGAGCATGCAAGTTAAATAATTGTTCATTGCATCATTAGGAACATAATGGACTGTGCAAATCATAGACATATAAGAGGGCTTTATATACTGTTTTGACAACTTGTGACCAATCCTATATTGTAGGTTCAATCTGAAAATAAAATAATACAGTGAAACACTCTAAACCAGCCAGCTATGGGACAGAAAAATTTGGCCAGTTTAATGGGGTGGTCAGATCACAAAGGTCAATTTAGAAAAAGTAGAAAAAAAATAAGGTATTAGTAATTGTGACGAGTCTACAGAGGTTGGTCAGTTTTGCAAGGGACCGCTTTGGAGAGGTTTCACTGTAATACATAATTTCACAATTTTATTTTCGGCACATTAAGATGCAATCCTGTATAACTTTATAATCCAGACCAAACCCAAGTTTTTCTTTATTTTAAACAAAACTAGTATTGTCTAGGTTTTTCATGTTACTAACAACATAACTTCATGTGTTCTATCAAAGCACATTGAAGTGACTTTCCGACCACTTGGAAATGACAATTCCAATTATTCAGGTTCTGGTTCTGAATTTTTCACCTAATACCACCTGCAAGTGTTTACCATGTACAGTCTGGCATAAGCTCTTTCTGTGACATTGTTTAATGTGAAAAATGGCATTCAATGGGTGTTTTGTTTTTATAATGCTATAAAATATGAGGAAAAGAATTTAACACAGCTGAAAGTATAAAAAAATCTCAGAAACCCTCAAGTAAGATTTCAATGTTTCTGTGACTCAATTAAGTCTCAGACAATGGAAATCTTGCCATCAGGTGTCTGGGATATTCTTGTCTTTCACTATTAAAGGTTAGATCCTATATATCAATTTATTTATTCTGTGTAAGTTATTCCTGTTTTTTATGAATGAGTAATATTTGAATATCATCACATTTTATTTTTTGGGGCCGTGTACAGTTCACCATAGGGTGTGGACATGTTCCATTATTAAAACGCTAAGGGCAAACTAGAAGTTTGAAATTAACAGGTTTTTAATGGCTATCACATGGACCATCATACCACATCTCCTTTTTCTACATGTTTAATCAGTTACTTATTCAAATTTATGTAAATCATATATCATATATGCATTTTTTATACAGTGATGCTTCACATGCTTAAATCTTTGATACAGTGGTAAAAAATCTGCCAATGACAGCACTGAGCACTCACAAACAGGTTAAACCCCGCCACATACTAATGTCCAGCCAGGAACCTGTAGCCCAGTGGTTGTTGTTGTTTTGTTAGTCATCTATTGTTA
>JAULBM010000008.1:1614548-1627669 GCA_032357055.1 Geukensia granosissima
ATCAGCCAATCATCAGCCGAGAAATAACAATCCTCTAGAGGATTAGAAAAACATTTCCAACACCGGTCGAGGAGTGTAAAAATTACAAAAGAATTAGCGCCTAACGATTGAATTTCTTGCATAATGTTGCGGGCCGACAGACAACGTCTTCTTCTCTGTTTCAATGTCTGACCTCTGGTAAGTTTTTTATGTTTTCTAATCTAATCTCAAGACAGTAAAATAATGAAAACCGTTTATATATTTTTCGATTCTAACACCGGATTATACCGTTATTGTCCGGATACGGTATTTATTATTCTGAAAAAAATTTCCGCGGGTGTTATTGAATCAAAATACGAGGACAACTTTCTATTGAAATAAAAATTAGAGACTAGTTTCTGATTACATTTATCAATAGAAGAAGCTTCGATTTAAGATACTAGTTTCTGATTACATTTATCAGGAGAAGTAGCTTCAAATAAATCGAACAGTAAAGACAGTTAAGAATTTAACAAATCAAATGAACACGATTTAAAGAAAATTTTTCACAAGAAAATTGTTTTATTTAACAAGATAAAAAAACGTTTAAGTGCACCACCACTATATACATTACCGATATCATTTCTGCACCAAAGCACTGACTACTGGGTCAGTGATACAAACTAACAAACCAACTAGTAACATTATCCACCCAGTTGTTGTAATCAATTTAGGCGAATATCATGATGATTGAAATCAAACACAGATCGGGTTCTTTCATGAATCTCATCAGTACCTGTTGGGTCAAGACAAAACAAGAACTGTTTGCCCCTGCTTCCCTAGTTTAACCTTGTTTATTGTAAGGTTCTTGTTGTTAATCTCTTTTTTTAATTTTTATTTTGTAGTTTCGTAATAATTCCTTCGTTTTTCATAGAATTAAGTGTATCACAGAACCCTATAAGATACTTACAGGAGACATTTTGATGAGGACCACTTAAGGGATTGAAACTGATTATGTCATGAATGTTCTTTATGAATTTTACATGAAGTATTGCTAAAAATAGAAAGAGAAACAGGAGCCCTGTTTGGATAGGTATTAATATTTGTATTCTTATAGACTTTAGAAAAAAAAGTTAATTTATTGTTGTCCAAGATAATGCTTAGTTGGTTTTTATTATGCATAATATAGTATCTTTAATGTTTTTGTGTAGATTGCAGTTCCAGGCCTTGTGTGCATGGTGTTTGCCACAACTCTGCCAGTGGATATAAATGTAACTGTTATTTGGGATTTACTGGTACAAGATGTGACAAAGGTAATCTTTGAAGATGTCAAACAACTCTTAAATATTTTACTCCTGGTGATTTATGAAACAAATATTAACAAATGGTATCTACTATATATTTCATTAGATAAGGTCGGGAAAATGACCACTAAAATGCACATGTTAATTGAATTAAAGCAGTCATGTCAGTTAAGATATAATTTTTAAGAAGATTGTTGCTTCATGATTAAATACTTTATGATACATAACATCTTACATTCTATTCATCTATATACAAGATGTTAACCGATTTCTATTAATAGGTTAAAAGAATAAGAAAACCTCGCGAAAAGGTTAAAGTTTTTAAATGTTTACACGTAATCAGAAGTTGAAGGATGTTTTCCGCACAAAAACATTTTTTGAAAAAAATCTTCGTACACTAGAGTTGATGGAATACATAAATCCGAACATAGCAGGAAACGCTTTTAATAAATTACTTTGTTGACCTTATCATTACCAAAAATGCATTGTTTTCAATTTCTTTACATTTTCAGCCTCTGATCGTAAGTACCAACCTACAATATCGTTTACTTTTCATTTTACAATATTATATTTTATTTGAAACATTCCAAAATCAAGTGTAAAACTATCGTGATGCAGCACTTTGTAAAGAAAGCAGGACAACAAAGAGGCAACCCTGGGGGGACCCCTACTTTTTCAGTAAGAAAAGAGCGGTAAAATATATAAACAGTAGTAAATTATACAAATCTTTAGCAGCAGAGAAGTACACAATCCCTTTAACAAAAACGAATACTAACCTTTTAGCAGCGTAAAGTATACAAACTTTTTAGCAGCAGTTAAGTATACAAACCCTACAGCAGTAGTAAAGTATACAAACCCTTTATCAGCAGTAAAGTACACAAACCCTGAAGCAGCCTACTAAGGTAAAAATGCTATGCATGTGACACATGTGTGCGAAATCACGCATGTGATACATGTGTAACACGCATGTGTCACATATGTGATTTAGCACACATGTATCACATGCGTAGCTACACATATGTTTCACGCATAGCAGTAATAGCAGTAAAGTATGCAAATCATTTAGCAGCAGTACAGTATACAAATTCTTTAGCAGCAGTAAAACTACACATCCTTTAAAAGTAATCACATCAAACATGATTTCAAAGCCAAATCAGTTTAGGACCTCGTATATTTTATAAAACGAATTTCAAGATACCAAAGGGAAAGACAGAAATCGTTAATCAGGCAAGAACGTGACCAACAAAAACGGAACATACACACAACACTACACTGATCACTAAAGCTACATTAACACAAACCCTAAAAAGGGTGAGATCAGGTACTCAAATCGTGCTCCAAAGCCATTGTAAAGTCTATGTTAGTCACACCGGTTTAGAAATGGATTTGTTCATGATTTTATGATGCAATCACATATTTTTAGCAGACGTATGACATAAATTCGTACTTTTTCTGTTTTATAGACTGTAGCTCCAATCCATGTCAACACGGAACATGTCAAAACTCGGTTAGTGGATTTAAATGCACGTGCAATTCAGGATATACAGGGAATACATGTAATACAGGTAGCTATATAGGTTATATTTTATATCTAAGTTAAACATGCAATTGTCAATTGAATATGCGAAGCTTGCCAATATTTTCTATAATTAATAACAAAACTGTGATCTGTTCTGTGCATGTTTAAAAAGGCTTTTACATTTCAATAGCAAATATACCTAGTTCAAGATTTTTCCAAAATGAACTTGGTCCATCCGCATGCGCAGAATGTGTTACGTAGACCACACACAAAGAAAATTATACATAGTGTATTAACTAGTCAATATAACGAAATTACCTAATAATGTGCCATAAGAAAGAAATGAGTATATACGATACATTTTCCATATTTTGCTTTAAAAGAAAATAGATTTTGTTATGTAATTTGTTCTACAACAGTTACGCGGTATATAGAAATTGCTTTAAATGTGAAAATAAAAAGATATCTTTGAAAAACAATATTTGATACTTTTGATTTTGATATAGATGGCACGAAAAACTCAGAACCAGACTTTGCGCAAGTAAAGATCTACAAAATACAAATGTTTAGTTAAAAATATTCATAATATTATTGGCATTGGTATCTATTTTGAAAATAACACTTCCAAAATTTGGTGTTATTGAATTCTTAGGGCAAACATTACTGACCCTCGTCGTTTACCGATATTTTATAAAGATTGTAAAGTAGTTTATGGTATATTCGCATTTCAAGGTGTAACCTCCCCTCAGTAGCATTCGAACAAAGGAAGGCCGAGATCCAAACAGTCTATAGTGAAGTATTTATACAATCTGATCACAGCGGCCATTTCCGTCATAAAAGTAACCTCTTACCGAAGTAAAAGCCATTTATAGCAGCCATATTGATTACCGCTGTAACTTTGACCAGTAGATTTCTAATGCGTAACAGAGAAATAGAGAAGTAATGATTAAAGAAACTAACCTTTTGATTAATTAAGTTCAATAATGAAATGTACAGAATCTCCAAAAATGTCTCCAACATGCATATCGGGTGAACGTCAGATATCCAATTGTGACGTTTCATTTTACAGTCATTGCAATGAATGTGGTTTAAAACAAGATTCAAAAGTTTTTGGAGTTGTTGAAAATTAATTTTCAAATACATTTTGCCTCGTTTTCCAACCACACTAGAAGCTATAGCTGGGTATTAAGAACTTGATCTCATGCACATGGACATCCGCATGTGTTAACACCTAGTCTTACCGCATCACATTTGGTCCGAAAACTGGGCCATATTCCATGTATTCATACCAATTCTGTCCAAGGCCTCGTTTACGAAGATAGTCGAAAATAGCCGAGCGTGATCCGATTGGTATTTATATTCAAACCAACCAAAATAGAAAACAAAATATTCAAGGAAGACATCTAACATGTGCAATATATGGAATAATGCTTTCCCCGTAACTTCACGAGTTTAGAATCTAAAAATATAATATTACTGGAAATACTAAATACTAAAATACTTTGTGTTGCAATTAAAATTACTTCTCATTTTGTATATTTTTTAAAATGTCTATAACGGGTAATTTAAATGTTTTCGAAAAAAAAATTTCCTCTTTTCAATTGTATTTTACAGTGATTGATCGTAAGTATATATATATATCTATAGATATATGTGTTGTTCTAGGTTAACTTTTTAGACTGTTTATCGCAGAGAGGCATTCAGCGCAAAAATGAACCGAGAACTGCTGTGTATTGCATCATTGCATCACATCTCGGGCAAAAGTTTTCACTGTTCTGTTCAGCAGCTGTTATCCCTATTTTCTTTATCATTTAAAAGGAAGAAAATAAAGCAAATCCAATTCAAAATGTCTGTAAATAATAGCATATTAAGATGATCCCCAAATCTTCAGATCTCTTAAATGCCTATAAATTATTTATACAAAGAATATTAATCTCTAAATCTACAAATGCATAATTCTTATTATCTCTTTTTTTTAAAGAAGTAAAGAAGTCTTTCTTCATTTGACAAATGTAGCTAGCAGAAGTAGAAAGTGAAGAAGTGAACCCAATTTTGCATAAATACTGACAATTTTATAATACTATATGGGCATTTCAAGGAGAAAGAGTTCATACAAATCCTTTAGCAAAAGAAAAATCTACAAATCCTTAGCAAAATAAAAGTATTCAAACATTTTAGCAGCAGTTAAGTATACAAACCAGTTATCATCAGTAAAGTATACAAATCATTAAGCAGCAGTAAAATATACAAATCCTTAAGCAAAAGAAAAGTATACAAACTTTTTAGCAGCAGGTAGGTATACAAACCATATAGCAGCAATAAAGTATACAAACACTTTAGGATCAGTAAAATATACAAATCCTGTAGCAGTAGTTTAGTATACAAATCCTTTAGCAGCAGTAAAGTATGTAAACCTTTTAGCAGCAGTTAAGTATATAAAACTTTTAGCAGCAGTAAATTATACAAATCCTTTAGCAGCAGTTTTTATACAAACCCTTAATCAGTAATAAAGTATTAAACCCTTTAGCAATTGTAAAGTATACAAACCCTTTATCAGCAGTAAAGCATACAAATTATTTAGCAACAGTTAAGTATACATATCCTGTATCTTGTAGCAAAAGAAAAGTATACAAACTTTTAAGCAGCGTAAAGTATTCAACGATTTTAGCAGCAGTTAAGTAAACAAACCCTTTATCAGCGGTTAATTATACATATCATTAAGCAGCAGTAAAGTATACAACCATATAGCAGTAATAAAGTATACAAACCCTTTATCAACATTTAAGTATATATACCCTTTAGCAGAAGTTAAATATACAAATCATTTATCAACAGTAAATAACTCAAACCCCATAGCAGCAGTAACGTTTACAAACCTTTTAGTAGCAGTTAGGTATACAAATCATATAGCTTTAGTTTACTAACCCTTTATCGGCAGTAAAGTATATAAACTCTTTAGCATCAGCAAAGTGTACAAAACATATAGCAGTAGTGATACCAAAGGAGCAGACAGAAATCGTTAAATCAGAAGACAGACAAGACCATGGCCAACAAAATGAAACGAAAGACAAACATAGAACACTACAATGAAAACTTAAGCTGGAGTAACATGAACCCTGTAAAAACCAGGCTGAGTTCAGGAGATTTTTTGCTGCTTCCTTTTATATTTTGTTTGATATGGTATGAAATATAATCTCTGATAGTATGAGTTTCTTGGTTAAATTAAATGCTTTCTAGTGGATTCCCCAACAAAAATGGGGTTCCACCAGCAAGTATAGGGAGCCAGTGCTCTTTTGTAGTAATCTTATGATTTGTTTTGTTTTATTTTGCAGATGTGTAGTATAAAACGTATAACTCCAAGGTTAAAATCCATTTTGTTTAAAATGCAGTTTCCCGATATGGTACAAGATATCAAACCTGTAAGTCAGCAGTGATATGTTAAATACAATATTTAACATGCTTTACCTAGTAAACCTATCTGTCTGTCAACATACCTTGTAAGTGCATCTTCTCATAAACTAATCAATGGATTTTAATGAAACTTTACATGGACAAAGGACATAATGTGCGTAGATATGCATATAGGAAGGTTATTCATTTCAACCTATTCCAAGGCCAGAAAATTCACTTTGAAAACCTTTGATAGGGCATGGGGTATCCTTTGTGAGTTTTACTTACAATATGTCTTGTGTACATGTTTAAGAAACCAACGAATCTTAAGGAAAGTGTAATGTCAATCAATAGAAAAAATGATTTACAGGATTAAAAACCCATTGATTTTCTTGAATGACTCTGTTTAATTACATATGCAACATTCTATGAACTTCAGAAATGATCTTTACTGTGAATTTGTGATTGATGTTTTGATGTAAATAACCCAACAGTTTTGAGAGAATTGGTCTAGCCAGCAACCTCACATTTTGTTAAACAAAATTATTATAAATTATGACCTGGTTTGAATCAAAAAAAATATTAGACTTTCCTTTGTATAACAGTGAAAATACTTTTATTTGTGGATGTAATATTTTGTGGTTTGGAGACAAGTAAAGTAGTTTGTTCATAGGATTATAGATTCATGGTTTGTACTTGCCAATTTATTCAAACAAAATTGGACAACAATTCCCAATGAACCATGAAATCCATGAAGTTTTACCCCTGTGAATAATGATACATTTATAGCATGTTTAGCCTGCCCAATGTCAGTGGTTCTCTTTGGGTACTCCAGCTTCTTCCACCAGTAAAACTGACCACTGCGATATGACTGAAATATATAAACCCAAATCAAACAAAAGTGGTATGATTAGATACCATAATAATGTATTTGTAATTCTATTTCAGAATTTAGTAGCAGCCATAGAAGCATGTGAAGAAGTTAAAAATAGTACAAAATTTTCCAGATTGTTAGAAATTATATTGTTGATGGGTAACTTTCTCAATGCTGGATCTCGTAATGCTCAGTCTGTAGGATTTGAAATTAGTTTTCTTCCAAAGGTAAGTTCTTAAATCATATCTGATTTTTTTCTGTTCTTTCTTGTATATTTAATCATTTGATATATTTGTTATTACATCGACATCTGTTTAAATGCTTCACCTTCTTTAATATTTTTTGGGGGGGAGGGGGGGAATTGATGGATGAATTCCCACAAGTAATATTGTCTGACAAATTTCGAGCAGAAAATGTTTCTTTGTAAGGTTATTATCCCCACTTATGTTCTAAATTCCAGTAAAAGGTGAACAAATTAACAGTATAGGTTTTAATTTCCCAGCCATGCATAAGATTTAAATTTTGATGTCCCCTACATCCAAAAAAAATTTTTTTTTTGTAAAACAATTACCTATTTCAATAAATGAAGCTTCTTTCCGATCCTTCCACACATTTAATTCCGGAACAAAAACGAATCTATGAAGAAATATAACAGGAATATCATAAAGACTTATTTCCTATTTTTATTTATCTCATTTTGCATATGAAGGTGTGTTTAATTAAATAATAGAAAGAAAGCTGAAAGGGGTTCACCATACAAAATATTAATGCAATGGATAAAAACCAGAAGACTGCAAGAATCTGATAAAAATTGCTGAACATCAGTCACAAATATCCATGTCTAAACAGCATGTCTGATGAAGGTTTATCCAGAAAAGGGGGTTTGCAGGCAGTTAACTTTGACTTTGAATATTTGTTATAAAGATACATAAAATGTGATGTTTATCTTTCTGGCATACATTCCTTATTCTTTCTTTTAAATTTGATTTGTTATATGACGAAAATATGTTCAGTTTGGGATATTGTGATAAATTGGGTTTAACTTAATACTGTAATAGAATACCAATTTCTGAATATTTTCTGAACATATGCAATTTTTTTCAGTTGTCTAACACAAAGTCACAGGATGGTAAAACAACACTGGTACATTTCTTAGCTAATATTGTAGAAGAAAAATATCCTGATGTTGTTGGATTTTTAGATGAATTTACACATATAGATAAGGCAGCAAGAGGTATGTTTACATGAACAAATATAAAAGAAAATTTAGAACAAAGGATCAAATTTTATTTTCTGGCTTTTCTTCTTCCAAAATGACAAATGTTTTTGATGCAAAAAATGTATTGAATGTATAATACTAAAATGGAATAATTGTCCCCATTTGGGGGAAATTACATTTAACTGTTACAAAAGCTACATAAATTATAATGATGTCCAATTACTATGCCTGAAAAATGTTCAAAATGAATAAAATAATTTTCGAAACTCACAGATGACAAGTTGATTAGTATGTTTCAATATACTTCTGTCAATATTCTACCTTTTTAATTAAAGAAATTCATGTCCTACCAACTTTTGGATGGCTTAATACTAAAGTCAGAAGAGAGAAAGAACTTAAAAGTTTCATATGAATTAGACTTTAGTGGGAGTCTTATTATTTACATTTTCTGTTCTTTTCAGTTTCTGATGAACAGATGCAGAAGAATCTGAAGAATATGGAAAAACAGTTGAAACAGTTAGAGACAGACATTAAAAATCTGGGCAAGCACCAAGCTGATGGAGATAAATTTGCTGAAGTCATGAATATATCCTTTAATATGTAAATCACAATTAACAGAAGGAATTTTTCGCAAGATTACTTACATCGACAATTTTAAAATGTTTTGCCTCTTCTGTTTTACTAACAGTGAAAAAAAAAATTAAAATAATATTCTACTGTATAAATATTGGAGATAAAATGTGGTTGTCTGTTTGGTTGAGAGAGTGCAATGTGCAAATGAAAAAATATGATAATTCTCTTTTTCTAATTTGGGGAATTCCTCAGGAAACACAACTTTCTTCGGATGAACACATTTTCGTTTACCTTTTTACTTGACCTACATACATTTTTTATGTGCTTGCATACAAAAGCAACTTTGAGCAGGAAGACATGCTGCTTTACCCAAACACATTATTCAGACACTGGACTGACCACTTTTTCTCTTACTCCTAAAAGCTGTTTGCTTTGGGGAGATATAGCAAATACCTATTTTTAATGTCTTTGGTTTTACTCTTCCTAGGATTGAGCCTATAACCTTACACAATCACAATGAGCATACTAGCCAATACATCACCGTTGCAGTGTAGTTTCTGAGAATTCAAGTTATATTTTAAATCTGTACAATGTTAGGAAATGGAAAAAAAAAATCTTGTACCACCCATCATGCCCATTGTCAAACTGATTTATCTCCACGATTCAATTTTTCTATGGCCAAACCAAGATGGGATAACCACATGTCAGTTTTGGGTTAGTACTTCGCTTGAGTTTTCGACATAGGGCAGAATAAACAACATCTATCAAGTTTCAGAACTGTAATAACAGCAAAATAAAATATATCACAATAATGCGACGTCATAAAGTTGGCGGCAGCAACGGCAAAAAAGACGGCCCTGTATGTTCCCGTAAATCACAACATCACCTCCAGTTTAGCAGATGACATTTAGAACTTGGCTTTGTATAATTGCAAAAATGGGATTTGTTGAGTGCATTGTATTACAAAACATCACAAGAGTAATGAAAAATACCATGTCACCCTAGGGTGTACTATCATTCTCTGTCTTTGCTATTGCTAGCCTTGTTGATGAACAGAAATTTTACCTGCAAGTGTTGGAGATTTTTTTCATCTGCAAATTTTGGGGTTGTTTTATTTTATATGACCCTGTTATGCCGAAGACAAATGTACCGTAATAAAATTTTGGTTCATCCAAAATATTAGTGTTTCAATCTGATGATTACAAGATATCAACGGGTTATTTAGAGAAATATTTGAATTCATTGATAGAACTTATGCTTATCATGTTTATACAAAGTACAGTGTTTTCTTAACTTTCCCCACGCCTTTATATCATCAGCCAAGGACAAGTCGGATGTTCTCAATGGAATGTATAAGAAGATGGAATCGTTATATAAAGAGATGGGAAAATTCTACGCATTTGACTACAAGAAATATAGTTTGGAGGAATTCTTCCAGGATATAAAGACCTTCAAAGATAACTTCAGCGTAAGGGCTCATTTATACTTTGTCACATGATCATTGCTCGACACCTTTCGACTGTCGTGCAAACATCACGCAACAACCACATGATTTTGTGCGATTTTCGCTGGGATCAAAAGTATTAACAGATTACGACAAGTATAAACACCAAGCAATTATCTGGGAACATTGCACGACATCTCTTAACTTATGTGCATTAATCACACGACCATTGCATTTGAAGTATAAATGAGTTTAATTAATTTCTTTACACAATGTTAGTGATATTGTAAAAAAAGACAAAAAAAGAAGAATCTGATTTCTTATGTTACCTTAAATTGTGTATTATTTACAAAGTATATTGATAATTGTTGATAGGAAAGCTAGTTTTTTCTTTATTGTTTGTTATCATAATTTAGCCCAGTCAGATAGAAATCAACCTTATGCAAGCAAAGACATGAACATGTAGTTCCCTTTTCAGATCACCACAAAACTGTGGAAGTCTCTTTTCTATCAATAATTAGAAGTTTGTGCAAAAGACCTGGTTCTATTTGTTACTTTCATTGGTGCATGGATGTTTCTATGATGTGTTGTTGAAAATTGTTGCTAAAATGTATCATAAATGCAGCTTTTATTCCAATTTGCTTAAGGTCTATTTCTGTCTGACATGGCTCAATTATTTGAAAAATCAGAAAACAGAAAAATATAAGGAAGATGTAACGCTATGAGAAATATTGTTAATCAAAATAATAAAAACAGTTTAGAAAAAAAATATTGGGTACAGACTAAATGAAGTATTTTTCAACAAAATTCCCATTTTGGTTACCTTACAACATTTTGGTTCATGTCTATTTTTAGACTGCCATGAAAGAAAATGCCAAAATGAGAGAAACAGAAGAGAAGATTAAGAGAGCCAGAGAGGCCAAGGAGAGAGCACAGAAAGAGAAAGCAGCCAAGATAGCCAGAAAGAAGGCTATTGTAGATATGACTATTGGTAGGGTGTTCTTTTTTAAGGGTTGTCTCAAAGGTTTTTTTTAAGGGCTGTCTCAAAGACTTAAAATTTTTACATTAGGAAATGAGAGTTTTGGCAAAAAAGAATAATCAAATGATGAAATGTCCTGTTTTGTTATATGTTATTTTTCATTGTACTGGAAGTGTTTGCAACTTTTTGGATGTATTGTTTGCAATTTTCTAGATCAGTCAAGACAAGCACTTTTATTTATACTCTGTGTTTCATAAATACAAAACATAAGCTTTGTAGAGATATTAGCCAACATTTATATAGCACATATAACATATGACATACAAACACATTCAACACACACATGAAGCACACAATACAGAACATCACAGACTGGATTGATCAGATAATTGCAGCATCTTCTAGAGTGCCTGAATGGTGATCGGGTTCCAAATAAATCACATAATAAGAATTTTTTTCCCCCATATAATCACATACCTTATTTCACGTATTAAGCTCATGGGGCTCTTAAAAATTAAAGCATGTGGAGCTTATTTGAATAATGAAAAATCCAAAATTCTTTCAATTTCAGTTAAAAATATTTTTTGTTTCCGTTGTATAGTATATATAAAAATAAACAATTTGATTTTCTGTTTTCTTTCACCTAAATTAAATGTTGATATCAAATTGATGTTTTCTTAAAGAATTTTCTGTTGTTGGATATTGCTATATCAGTAGTTTGCATTGGCGCTTAAGGATTTCAATTGCGGCAGAGCACTTAAAATAAGGATTACAGTAATTTGAAATCATTTGCCATTGTTTTCCTACAAATTGTCACCATAATAATCATGTATTTTTGGTAATTTAAAAATTAAGTGGAAACATTATGGAATCAAATACTGCTGCTTCCTCTTATTTATTGAAATGCATTTTTTTACTACCTTAAAATTATGATTACTCTCCAACAAATTAGAAACATGATTTTGTCCACCATATTTGTGTGGCTTGTGCCCATTTACAAAAAAACAAAAACGACTATCAACATTTTAAACGAACGATTGTAAAATTCAAGCACAAAATCTAGTGGTGTGCTGGTAAAATCTGCATCCCAATAAAAGAATATTAAGTTTGATTAGAGATTTACATTTTTCAATTGGTTTTGATAATAAAGAATTTGTATTATAAAATAAGTTATACATTTGTAATTTATACATTACAAATTACTATTATCATTTGCAGAAGGTGACCAAGAGGGTGTCATGGATAACTTGTTAGAAGCTCTCAAGACTGGATCTGCATTCAACAATGTACGGGAAAAACGTGACGCTAAGAAACGCACACCGAGAGCTGCTGGAGGTAATGTTTTTCTTAATATATTTTTATATATTTCATTTGTGCTTTTGTGGAAAACTTTTTAGCCAAACTTTATTGTAATCTTACTCTGAATTTCAATTCATGCAAACATTACCTCTTTCATCATATACAAAACTGTTAACAACTTTTGTCCTTGTTTATTACCAATCAGCTAATATGGTATTTGGTACATGCAAAATAATTTGCAACATAATTCAGATTGTATTGTGAAATTTTTTTTGAATTTAAAAAAAAATTGATAGATGAAATTTCAGAATTTTTATAATTATTGTGCAACTTTTTAAAAAAATTGAAAAAAGTAATTGAATTTCACAATTTTTTGTACAATTTTCATTAAGTTGAAAAAAATGTATAGCAAATAACAGTTTTCCATTGGCAAACTTAATTACAAATTGTAAAAAAAAAGCAAAACATTTAAGGGAGTAGACCTTTGTAAAGGGACATAACTTTTGACAATCTTTGGTATGTTTATGTCAACCATTTTTTATATATCTAATGTAAGCATCTT
>JAULBM010000008.1:1639345-1649347 GCA_032357055.1 Geukensia granosissima
CCCCTTCAGCAGGGGTTCTACCTGCAGGCGGAGAAACCGAACGGCCTATTTCTATACCCCGGCCGCCCTCGGGGGTACTTAAAATTGAACACTTTGAGTGAAAACCTATCAAAGACGCCATGAATGAATACCTCTCAAAGACGCCATGATTGAAAACCTCTCAAAGACGCCATTTCCAAAATCAGTTAATGACAAATAAAAAATCATGTTCTGATTGGTTCACCTGTTAAAAAATTCATCACATAACTTAACATTGGAAAGCTTATATTTTGAAACCACAACATTGGAAAACTTTGTGGAACAGATGTCCCCGAAGATATTTCCAAACCAACTTGTCAGTCTTGTCTGGAATAAAATTTACCACGGTTTTTTTAAAGAATAATCTAGTAAGATTTAATATCTTAGCTCTTGAAATTGCGCAGATGGCTTCTTTCCTGTCCTTGCATATAGGAGATTCCCGCTGGATTTTTTTGTCTACTGTGGAATGTTATAATATGGGTTCTTCATGTTATAATGTTTGGGTTTCCTTTGTTTTGATTCTAATGCTACTGATGAGAAGTTTATCTGTAAATATATCATATCAAAAGCTTTCATATGTATTCCACATTATAACAACAAAACGTATATTATCAACTTAATAAAAACGGAAATGTATTTTGACAAACAAGCAAAACATTAACGATTACTTAAACTGTCGTGACTTCAAATCCGTTCCTATACCCATTGTGACTTACATCGATTTTGACTATACACCGGCTTTGTCTACTGAGTAACACGACGGGTACCACAAGAGGAGCATGAGTTGCTTTCCCCTCCGGAGCACCTGAACTCACAGTGGTTTTTGTAGGGTTCGTGTTAGTCCAGTTTTGGTTTTCAGTGTAGTGTTGTTTGTTCTATGTTTGTCTTTCATTTCATTTTGTTGACCAGTTCTTGGCTCCACTAGTGGCATCCGTCGTGTGACTCAGTAGTCAAAGCCAGTGTATAGTCACAATCGATGTTAGTAACAACCCGTATAGGAACGGATTTGTATTTATGACAGTCGGAAGATATCCATTGTCATCTGTGAAATGGATAGTTCGCATCGGTCAACCAAATCATGATGGCGACCGAAAAACTTCCAGAGTAATGGCTTTAATCTTTCCCTGAGAAACCCTTGGTTCGGTAGCTTTCTAGTCAGCTGCAACCCTCTATCAATAAAATCCTGATATGAAGCACAAGCCCTGGAGTAGCGTATCAATTGGGAGATATTTCTCGGTATTACCAGAGACATATAATACAATCAGTTGTATTATATGTATCTTGTATAACTGACATGCAGATGCAACTAACAATAGTTCAAGACAGACAAGTACAGACAAAAAACACAGAACAAAATACTATGAACAGCGCACAATTCATTACATAAAAACATCATGAACCCCGATATAAAACTAGGACAGGCTTAGCTAGGTGCCGTGTTCGGAAAGGTTAATCTGGCAGTTCTTGTTCACTGTTCGTAATGTCATATTTGACAATGATATGGAAGTAGCGTTCGTAAAAAATCTTGAATTAATGACTTTAATTTCATTTATTTTCAGACGTTATACTGTAAGACCAAAGGCCAACCCATATTGCCAGGCAGGTGTTATCTCTTTCTGTCCTACCGGTGAACCTGCTAATCTTATGCCACAGTTTAAAGACGATGATGAAATTGAAATATATGCTCTTAAAAAGCCCGTTTGGCAATTTAAGTTTGGAGATCTTTTAGGAAAGTTTGTAAGTTTTATTAATAATAACACCGTAAACAATTAAAGTTTTGGGAATATAGGAATCAGCCTGTCTATATCTGTCCGTCCGTCCGTGCGCATTCTTTGTAAACGCATCTTCTCCTAAACCGTTCAATTCACTTCAATAAAACTTTACATGAACATATATCGACTGATTCTAAGGGCAGATAAACCATGTGGCGCGGGGTTATTGTGTGAGTTTTGCTGGTTAATGTCACAGAGACTACACTAAAACCACGAGAAAAACAGGTAATTTACAAATCAAAAGGTCGCATTCAACAAGGGTGGAATACAACTTTTTATGAAACCCTCTAAATCGCCACAAATAAAAAAATGTATACGTAAAGTAATACGGTTGTGAATATTATCAAAAATGTAATGTAACAAAACATATTACATGTATTACAAAAAGACAAACCTATTACCACAATTCTGGAATTGGGACAGGCACAGGAGACATGTGGCGGGATTAGAGTATTTCTTTTAAAAACTTGTACATGCTACATGGCAATGAGGTATTGAAATAAAGTAATATTTGAGTCAAAACATTGTTTGGTAGTGAAGGTTTCAAATCACTTTTACATAAATATAAAAATAGGAGATGTGGGAGAAGTCCGTGCAAGAGACAGCCATCCATCAAATGACAGTCGAATCGAAACTTCTACAGGACACATTACGCCCTTCATCTATGAACCGGAGTCCACACCATAACGGAAGCTGTAAAAGACCCCATTTACAAAATGCGAAACTATTCAAAAACACGACAATCGAACTAATCTATTTAAAAATGGTGAACAAATAACAATAAATGACTAATTAAACAAAGACAACAACATGACTACATTGTGCAGGTTCTTGGCTTAGGGCCGGGACCTAAGTATGTGGCGGGGTTAAACCGGTTGGTGAGCGCTCAACTCTCCCCTAACCTGGGACGGTGGTGTGACAAAACAGCAACAAAACACACTATAAAAATCGGTTAAAATGGATATAACACCTGAGATTGTTACTGAAAGTCATTCCACAATGCATTAGAGTTTTCCTGAATTTTTAAGCCAAGACGCCTCATTAGGAAGCCAGATTTTAAAAAACTTAAAACACTTCAATTGATTGTGTAGAATCGGGTGGGTTATCAAATTTTTGTAACATTAGATTAGTCTGGATTTTAAACAATCATTTTTATCTCCATTTTCAGAAAGTAATGCATGATGCACTTGGGTTCAAAAATTTAAGAACTGGACTGAATTATACAATGGAATGGTACGAGCTGTTTCAGCTAATGAATTGTACATTCGCTCATGTTCTTAAAGACGAAACACTTCAATGGTGTAACCAAGGAGCTGTGTGTATTTACCCTGGGATCGAAGACAAGCTATGGGTTGAAAATGGAACACTAACGAAAATAGCTTCAGTTTCAGGTATCAACTAAAGAAAATTTATGCATGTATATTTTGATCTACACCTTGGAATATTATTCAACTTTGTTACCAAGGAGGACTTATTGGGACTCTTCACAGGTTGTGACTCATCCTTGATGACAGTCTAATTTAGACTTTTTGATCGTTCCTAACTTTATACGTAATTCAATATTTAACCTCTCATCAGCAGCAGCATTAGACTCAAACATATAAAAGAAATCAAAACAGAGCATAAGAAGAATAAATACAAGTTTACCAATGTTGTATAAATACAAATGTATGATGAATTTTTAAATACCATACGTACATTTCAAGGAGTAACCTCTCATCACTAACATTAGAACCAAAACATAGAAAGTCTAAGATTCGAACATAGAAAAAGAAGTTCTCAAATCCAAACCAATTTAAATACATGTAGGAAGCCAAATCCAATGGTAAGGACAACTACGTTTTAAACTTTAAACAAATGCACAAAATGCCTGTAAAACATTGTTTGTTAAATTTCATATCAGACAAGTCTGACAACTGGGCTAGTGAATACCCCCGAGGACCTCTGTTTCACCAGCAGAGGTTTCAACATACAATTTTACACATTTTTATATATACATGTATGATATATGAAAATTTCAAGGAATATCCTCTCATCACTAGCATTATGAACCGAAACATAGGAAGTCAAAGATCAATCAGAGGAAAAGAAGTACTAAAAAAAAACCAACCAAATCAAAATAGGAAGCCAAATCCGACGAAGAACTCCAATTTACCATTTCCGGAGTTTATACAATGAAATGATTACAACAAATTCTTACATATATATATTAAGTCCTTTTTTATTGAGTAAAAATTATGTATGATTACTTTTTTCCAGGAAATATATTCAACAAGTGGACAGATTGGGTGTTATGGGACAATAGAACAGGACTCTTCTATGAAACTTGGACAGTTCAGGACAAGCCAGGTACAAGATTTATAAACTGTTAGAACATACGTATTTTCACACCTATAATCAGTATTTTTAACGCTCCTTATGCTATAGCACAAAGTTTCCCCAACAAAGTTTTTTTTTAATTATGGGTGTTTTCCTTCCAACATTTTACTTTCTTTATGCTTATTAGATTTTCCAAATTTATGTCCAAGAGAGGTGCTAATAAGAGCTGTAGAAATTGATATGGGGTGTTTCATTTTCATACCAAGCAGTGAGATTCGTGAAAGGTGCTAAATTGTTATAGGATATTTCATTTTCATACCAAGCAGTGACATTTGTGCAAAAACACAGTTTTATTTGCTGAGGTGCCAAGATAACATTGCAATTCTAAACTCCCTCTGACTTTTATGTGAGGAATTTCAGAAGTACACAACTAAGCATTTGCTGCTTAAATTTGACAACTTACTGTTTTTTTTGTTTTCTTTATTGAAAATAATCTGAGGTACCTACTTAGCCGAAATCTTTCATTTTTAAAAAAAGAAAAAGTTAAATCCCAATTAAATTCATGTTATCTCAAATTTCAGGGGGAAACACTTGGTTTAATCCATTTGACTGTGCCAGCTGGGTCATACGAGCCTTGGACGAATTCGGTTTATTAGGAGTAAAATTCAACCAAAGTGTTCATCTAAATTACACAAAAATCAACCTTTATTCAGATCAGCCGATTTACCTTGGAAGTACAGATGAAATATTTGGTGGGAAAGCAAATGTGTCAATGAAAAATCTCGGTAAACAAATAGTGGAATTCTATTCCAAATTCCAATCAAAGAAGTCATATATTGAACTTGTGAATGAGATTTTACAAGACTTAGTAGATATAGTTGTAGACCACAAACCATTTTACCTTTACTATAATGATGCATACTGGCTGCTGAAAATGAGAAGTCCAATAGCTAAACTTACATATGAGGAAAGTCCTTTACCAAAACCTTCTAATGTGAAAACAAAACTTTACTTTCCTGGGGACAAATCTTGAATATTGCATCAATGAAAATGCTTCTTGTATTGGAAACAAGACTTCATTCATAATTTTGACAACTGTGTATTATTCTCCAAGCTTCAACAGCATGCAAGATTTTGTAAAGTTTTCTCTCATAAGTTGTATTGTAAAGAAATAAATATACAAATTTGTCTTCTGCTTTCTTATAAATGTGAACTTACAGAAGAGTGCATAATGAATTTGCTTTATTATTATTGTCCAGGGGAGGAGATACTTCCTATATAAGTTTTCTGGGGTATGACTCTGTCTCAGTTAAGGGTTACATTTTTGTGTCACACGTTAGAAAAAGCTACTTTTTCACATAGCTTTCTAGAAAAGAGTCTCTTATTTAAAATTGTGGAATGAAATAACATACACAGAGGAAACAATTGGTAGAAAAAGAACCACTTCCTCCTTTTAGTCTGGCACAGGGTATTATGTTTTCATTCCTTTTCTAGAAAAAATTTTTAAATTACTTTATGCCATGGCATCATGCTGGGTGCATTGTCTAGAACAATGTTGTGCCACTGGAAAAACAGACACTGCATCAAGTTTGAAACTAAGCTTCTGAATGTATGGTCAAATTATCACTGTTATACACCTTTCTAACATTAGTTTGAACAAGTGACCTAAGTCAAACATGCAGCCATTTAGTTTGTACAAATCCAAGCTACCAGTTCCCAGTCAGAGAGATACTTTCATTAAACTTCATGTCAACACTGGGTATATTAAAACTTTAAGATATATTAAAGAGTGCAAATACAAATGTCTTAAAATTAATTTAATCTTATGTACAGATATAATTACACATTCTGTATATAATAAACATATAAATGTTTATAAAACAACAGTGAAAAACAACTATTTCATGACATGACAGCTAAAAAATAAAGAAATAAATAACAGCTGAAAAAACTTGGCATTCTTAATTTTGATCTTAATAATTCTTATCAATGTTCACCACTTTAACACTTGTACATGTATACATTCACTCATACCAACTCTCAATCAAATACATTTATACACTGGTCCCATAAGATAAATGCTAGTTAGGCAAGTTAACTATATATGAATCCTACAGATCACTGACACAAAATGATGGAGCTGTTGTGTTAAAACATCAACATCTCAAATATCTAAGTCACTTATCGAAATAGTTAAACTTCAGGCAATATGAAACTACAATTTGAAAACTCCACTCCAGAATGTGAGATCAATTTATGCAATTTTTTTTATTTGCAAATATAGTTTACAGATATTAGAATTTTTGTTCCCATTTTTTGCGGTTATCACTTTGTCACATTATTCCAAATAATAAAATGAATCACAATAATTTCTGAATTTAAGGAAATACGATTATGAAAAGAAACTTTACGGTACACTGAAGAAAAGTAACAAAACCTTTAAATGGGTAAGCTTGAAAGGTTCAAAACTCTGGCAAAATGTAAAAAAAAATGTGGCTTTCATATCTCATTCAGAAAACTGTTCAAATATTCTAGAATAGAAGGTCCAAAAAGTGTTTAACAAAACTCAAGACTGCAGTTTGATAGTACATGTAAATTTATAGTATATTGCTTGATTTCATTAGTAATCCACTTTTAATAAATTAAAATAATAAGTCGATACTAAAAAGAGTGGTCATTTATTTTAAGCTGGAAACACACATAGTTAAATCTTGCCTCATGAATGGAATTAAAAAGAGCCAATATTTCAGATAAAGTCAAGAACACAGATCTAGAAGTCTCCCTAATATAAACTTGTCTTTTTCATGATTTTGAGGAATTCTTCTTGGTTGATTTCTCCATCTCCATCCCGATCAGCCTCGTCAATCATTTCCTATAAAATATAAGAACAAAACTTAACAAGAAGTTGAGTTATAAGTTTTCTAATAGGTTCATAGACCCAAGGGAAGTCAAAATATTTTCAGACCCAGTGAATTTTTTATGTAATAAGTACTGCAAAGTGTAAAATAAGATTAATAAACAACATTGAAGGAATTAGTGCCAGATTGCTGGATTATGAAAATTTAAAGATATGGGGTACACTCCAACCATGAGAAAAGCATTGTATTTACAAATGGAATTTTTAAACAAATAAAATTGGTTTGTCTTAATGTCACTGGAAAAGAAAGCCAGTAACCTGTCCTCTGATCATTAAACCAATAAACTGGGAGAAACGATCAGCCCCCCAGTTCATAAAACAATCGCTCATCTAGCATGCACATGATTCCATTATTTTTTTTGCCTAACATGCACATTTATTTAGCAATGGTTTATGAAACAGCAGCCAGAATTTTATAACAGTCATCTACTGAAATACTCCTAGTTCAGAACTAGAAGTAACAAACAAACTGCAAAACTTAAAATGGATACCCCTGCTAACCCCAACAGTTCTCCAGAGTGAAAAATCTGCTCTTGGAATGAGCCGATATGAATTTCCCTTTTTAAGAGTATCTACAAATTGTGTCTTTACCTGTAATTCCTCATCTGTGAGATTTTCTCCTAATTCCTTTGCTACTCGTTTTAAGTTCCTAAATGATATTTTTCCAGTTTCATCATCATCAAAAAGTCTAAAAGCTTTCAGGATTTCTTCTTTTACATCTTTTTCACTCATTTTCTGTGTCATTATTGTTAAAAAGTCATTGAAATCAATTGTACCTGAAACAAAAAATACAAATTTTAATTGCTAATAGTCAGACTATCATTTGACTTCATGTTTGATAACAAAATAACAAGCTTTAGTATCATTAATAAAACATTCAGAAAAATGCCTTTCAGTGTTTGCTACATCAATTTCCCCTCTGTCTATCATACAAATTAAAATACCTTTTTTCATATGATGCTGTTTGAGCATTAATTTTCATAAAACAAGAAAATATTTGCAGTCGATAAATATAATTTCCCATAAAAAAATAGGATTGAAAAATGCTGATCAATAATTTCAACATAAACTTAATTTTTCAAATTAGAATTCCAATTTATATCTTTATCAAATTTACCTAACAACCTTACAGTTTGTGTTTTAAACTGCTGGAAATTTAATACTTTTTTTACCTTTTTTACCTGTATATTACAGCTAAGGCCAAATGGGAACACACCAAAATAAGCTCACAATAATGTTTTGAAAAAAAGTAAAATACATGTACATTGAGAAAAATTGAATTGAAAGAATACGGTACTTATAGCGTGTTTCTGCACAGAAATACATGCAAGTACCATTTAAAAGGTCAGTATTGAGTAAAAATATTCTATACTATTAGATGCTTGGTTTTTTTCATGTATACATGGTTAACAAATGTTAAGCATGCATCGAGATAGATTATGATTCACTTTTTTATTTTAGTGAGTTCAAAATTATCTGACTACAGTGAAATTAACTTACTTAAGATTGAGAATTTTATGTGGACTTATAAGTTTTCATCCTACTAATAAATGTGTTTAACACACATGTAGAAAAAAATTTGTGACTAAAGGCAGACAATTATGTACAAAAATATAAAAGAACCTTTTAATGTATGTAAGATTATTCATTGAGAACATTTTTACAGAATTTTCCTCATGAAGTTTCATTAAACATTTAAAATTGATATTTTCTTCAAAGCTTTGACTTTTTCCTCAGCAAACATGTTTTTTCTCAAAATATAAGTTTCCATAGCAAATTGGCTTAATTCTTCATTTTTGTACCAGATACAAAGGCTGTTGACTAATTACACAGTACTTTTAATCATTAATGGTGGATAAATCAGAATTTACAAGGTCAAGGTTGAAAAAAACATTAAAAGAGTATCACTATCTGACTGCTTTCTACCTCATATTGAGTTAAGGTGGATGAGAATGTAAAAATTAATATGCAGTTGCCTTAAAAATGTATCAACCAAAGGAGTAACCAAAGGAGTAATACTTTCAAAGAATGTGGAAACCAGCACAATGACACTTGTTACTACTATGGAGGAATTCGAATTACCTGATCCATCTTTATCTATTTCTTGGATCATTTTCTTAATTTCTTCTTTCTTTGGTTCAAACCCTAAGGCTCTCATTGCAACCTGATAATTAAAAAAAAACAAAAAATGTTCAACAAGTTCAGTCGCATTCACCAGAGAATATGTATTTAAGTTGCCATTATGTTTTTTTCTAGCCACGCTAAGTATGAAATATTGCTGACATGGCATGAAACACCAACCAATTAATCCTTAGAAAATACCTCCCATATGCAATGAATGTGTTATTTTCTTTTCAAAGTAAATGGAACATGAACTTATCCTAAGGCTAAAGATCATAACTGATGCATGTACATTGTACCGTCACGATCATAGAGCTAGCCTTTGTTTGTAATGATGATTAAACAATAACAATAAAATTTTGAAAATACTTCAACTTTAAAAATACTTTATGTAGATGCAGCGTATCTGCTAAACACATTATCCCTTTTGGACAAGTAATTTACATGTTACTCTATCAGTCTTTAGCATGGGCTAGGGGTTTTTACTTTAAAAACAGATTTCTCAGTGTATTGCCTTAACTTAAGAAAAAATATTTGAAATTAAATAAATAAGACTTTGTTGCATCCAAAAAAATCACTGATCAAATATCTCAATTTAGAAAGAATCAAAGATCACCCTGACAAGTTAAATGGCCAGTGCCTTAAAAGTACACACAAGTAATGCTAAAAATTATATTCTTTCCTATACCTTTTTTTGCGACAAAATAGATTCAGTCTGTGCCAAAACTTTTTTTACTAGTCTCGGGCATAGGGCTAGTGGCTAAGGGCACAGACTGTAGATTGATTGATTGTTGTTTAATGTCCAGTGGCAAATATTTCATGCATATTCAGGACGAAAACAAGTTAAACAATAAA
>JAULBM010000008.1:1662891-1667096 GCA_032357055.1 Geukensia granosissima
CTTATAGGCAGCTCTAGAAACTCTAATCAAAATAATGCAATAAAATGCTCTTACTAAAATCAGATATAATCATAGATCAGAGGATCTTAGAATTTAAACGGAATATGAATTTAACATTAGCCAACTGTATTTATGACAATAATTTTGTAAAACTAGTGGTCATTCATAATTGGTAAAACGTTTTAAGAGCACCGTTTTATTGTTTATACCATTAAAGTACTCGAATTCAGTTGAAATCGAGAACCACCTGACTTGCTGTAACCAAAAAGGTTCTATTTCCATAATTGTTTGTATAACAAAACATTTACAACCCATTGTGTGTTTGTTTAATCAATTTACCAGAATTCTTAATCCTGACATAACTGTACAAAGGATTGTTCCAAAAAATTAGGAAACACATTCATTCAAGAGGACACTACTGCCATTTATATTTATTTCTGAAAATTGTTTTGAATTTTCTATATAAGATACATCAAGGTAGCTCACAAAGAATATTTTAAATAGTATTCTTTCAAATAATGCATCTTTTTATTTTTAAAAAATCATTGTTATTTAATAAGAACCTGAAGTTAATGTCAACCACAGCTATATAATGCATTAAAAACAATTAATTTAAATCCAACGTAAACACAATGACCTCCAGTTTTAGTTTTCTGTGTAGTGTTGTGTGTTCTATGTTTGTCTTTCGTTTCATTTTGTTGGCCATGGTATTGTCTGTCTACCGACTTAACAATTTCTGTCTGCCTCTTTGGTATCTTCGAATTCCTTTTTTCCCCAGAAATGAATATCATTATCATTTTCCAGACAGTGTGATTGTACCTGATATATACATGGCCTTAGACACGCAAGACCTGGTTTACGTTTGCTAGATACAAAACACGGGTTTTACCGATGTTGTTCTTATATGAGAACTTTGATTAAACTGGACAGGTTTCAAGGAGTAACCGCTCATCAGCAGCATTTAAACGAAAACATGGAAAGACCATGATCTCAATATAGTTTTAAAAAGTACTCAATTACAGGCTGTTCACTTTCTCCGCCTGGAGGTTATAATCTCTTGTAGTCTTCCCCTGTTTTGACAGACACGTGAGACATGTGGTGGGTTTAGAATTGTTTAATGGATGCTCAACCCTCCTCATTGAGTGGTCAAAGGGAAAAAAATCAAAGAAAACAAAGCAGCAACCGAGGAACCAAAAAAATCAAATCACCAAATCCGACTAGAGAGTATTTTAATTACAATAAATATATTGAACACAAATGCATGCAAAAAGAATGAATTCTCGCAGTAACTGAATGCAAGTTCATGGTGAGATCCGTAATGATCAAACATCAAGCCTCTCAACACGAGATGTCATCGAACACAGTATGTCTGATGATTTAATTCTGCGTTGTCAATGAACATGAAGAAAGACAAGATGGATGCAATATCAAATGTAATAATATTTGTGAGATGTTACCAGTTACCAATGTTTACCAGTTAGATGTAGATTGCGACCATTAAGGTCAGAAACTTTGGTGCAAACCCAGGCAAACCATCCCTTTTATCATAAATTGTAGTGTATAAACAACCAGGATCAATTTTTAAATCCAATCTATCATTACTGATATTAGTATTATATTTAAGGTAAGTTTTTTAGGATAAATTTCTTTTGCAAATTTTTGAAACTCTGGATCATTTAAAGCTAACACATCATCCAAATATTTAAAAGTATTATTAAATTTGTCCACTAGATCCTGTTTTTAAGGGTCTTTCTGAATTTTGGTCATAAACTGTGATTCATAACAATACAAAAATAAATCTGCAATTACATCAGTGAAGTTTGTGCCCAATGATATGCCAACTTTCTGTCGATAGACCGTGTTGCCAATTTATGTAAAGACATTATCAAGAAGAAAATTGGACCCCTGTTTTCATGACAGATGATATCCAACAAGTATATTTGTTATAAGATTTTTCGCTAAAAATGAACTATATTTGTTACAGCATATGTAAGAACAACCAAACTTTTTGAATGACCAATTGATAAGATATGAAAACTTTTCCTTGAAGAAGCATGTGTGGTAAAGTGGTATAAAGAGTAGAAACAAATACCCGTCTATTTGTACAAAATATAACTTGGATAGACTTTAGTTTGTCTGAAACATCTAGTGGAATTTATACACTCTAAAATTAGTTGATAGATGAATTTTCGTAAAATTTATTACAGAAATTAACAATGAGAGTTTTAATAGCAGTTAGGGCACTAGTTAATAGAATTGAGATATAAGTGGTACTGCATTTACTAGAAGCAGAAATGAACCGAGACTTGTATGGTGTTTTATTAAGTTAAATAAGCCAGTACATTGTAGAAACTTTCATATTGATAGATGCAGCCTTTTACTGGGTGGTAATACTTAGATTTTCATTTACTATCTGTTGTTCTCAGAAGTTTGTAGGTTGAAAAGTGTTCGAACTATGAATTTCATTTCGGAGGACCTCTTTCGACAGACAACTACAATGTTATTGGCTGCTTAATCTGCAGGAACAAACACATACGTTTTATGAAGTTCAATAATTTTATGTTTTATCCTAAAAACAGCATGGGGTTTAGTACTTGTATCTTTATAATTCGTTTTATAATAATTAATACGAATATCTACTATTTCCATTATTTGATTCATATATTTGTCAAGGCCTTCTTACAAGATTTATCCGAAATTTCTTTGTTTTTTGATCCATTATTTACAAAATGCATGTAGAGATTTTTCGATAACATCACGACATTCGGTCCAATTAATTTTCGCTATTTGGATCCCTTTTTAAGGAAGGCAATAGCCTCTCGGTCTTTGACGATGTTAAGGTCTCCAGTATAACCTGACCACAGGGTTGATATTTATATTTCAATCTAAGATAGTTCTACATTATTAAAGATTTTGAACGGTGGTGTCATAAAATTTATTAAACTGCTTCCGCTGTCATGTTTATTAATTATCTACTATTTTATCTGTAGGCTGATACATATTTTCTTATTGTCGGTTTCGCAATTTGTAACAAAACTCAGCTACATTGTTACAGATTTTACCGTTTCCACAGGAACAGCGTGCGAAGGGAAATACAAAAGATCGATAATTATTAAGACGAATATGGAACAACGGAAAGTGACTCTACACCCGAAACTTGAAAATACATTAAAATAACAAAAATAACAAAACCACTGGGGACAACTTTTAATGTGAAGGTAGGTTAAATCATAAAAATCAAGAATCAGATGAACAAATATATATAATTTAACTTATTTTTTAATTTCGACAGAAACTTGATGATCGTCATTTGAAAAGTTCCAATTATTGAGTAAATAATCATATTCTCATTACTTTTTATTTTTTCCCTAAAGCGGGCACATTAATATTGATATTTGACACTGAAAATTAAATGGTTATGTTTCGTTCAGTAAATTATTTTTAACATTTTCCATTTTGAAGTGTATAGCCACTTGCCCCAGTTCTGGATTTGACCTCGTATTGATCTGTCATTTTTTCTTTTCCGTTCCAACACTGTGAATACATCCCGTTAAAACTTAATCGAGAATAATAGTATAGTGTGCCTTGTGGAAGAAAATGGACTGTATTTTCAATAGATATTAATGACCAAAATTATCAAATATTTTATCAATATAAATATTCTTTATAACGACCGCGTTTGATAGCTAATTAGTGACCACTAGATAAATATGGATGTATACCAATTTGATATCTGAATTAATTCTTTGTATCAATGATTTACTTTTAAATGCCTACATGCAGCCCTAGAAACTCTAATTAAAATAATGCAATGAAATGCTCTTACTTAAATCAGATATAATCATAGGTCAGAGGATTTTCAAAATTAATCGGAATGTGACTTAAAAATAAGCCAACTGTATTTATGACATTTGTTATGCAATTCAAGTGGTCGATCCAAATTGGTAATCTGTTTTATGAGCATTTGATACAAATGAAACCTTAAGATTTAAACAGTTTCAAATTATTTAAACATAAAATGGCCTATAAGAAAAATGGTTCTACCGTGTTATTGTTGATACGGTTAAAGAACTCGAATTCAGTTTAATTTCACAAGCGCTTGGTGCATAGGACCCCTGCCCCTTCCCTTTTTTATACGACCGCAAAAATTTTGTGGTCGTATTATGTTATGGGCATGTCGGCGTCGGCGTCGTCGTCCGTAGACA
>JAULBM010000008.1:1667196-1684717 GCA_032357055.1 Geukensia granosissima
TGAACATATAACAATTAATGACTAACAAAACAACAACAACCACTGGGCTACAGGTTCCTGGCTTGGGACAGGCATATAAGTATGTGGCGGGGTTTAACCGGTTTGTGAGCGCTCTACCCTCCCCTTTTAACCTGTGGGATCCCACAGTTTTCTGGTCACTTTTTAACTGGGCAAAAATAGAAAAAGATTTAAACAGGACTGATGTCATACCGGTAATTAAATCAAGTATTAAGGAAATAATTTTTTTTTTAAAAACATAGAAAGGTCCTTGAACCAGAGTTCTGACACTAAATGAATAGATTATAATTATTTTCTTAATGAGATTGATGGTATCTATTGGTCACATTTGTATGCATATGAGTTGGTTATAGCTGGATTGCCTTGTTAAAATAGTAGAAGTAATATTATTTTCTGTATCTGAATATCTTTCCATATCAGCTCTGACAGGAAAATCAAAGATAAATTGTCCAAATTAGTGATGCGCTGTATCCCTTGTTGCTGTGGCATTAGACAAGATATTTCACTCAAGGAAAATATATTTATATTGTTTGTTTATTTTAAATTATTTAGCAGCATATGAGGGTTAAAATCAATTCACATTTTCACATTGAATGGCTTAGTTATGAATAGCTTTTTACACTGTCTGTAAATATGGTCACAAAATAGTGTAAGTCTTGCTGTTACACATAAACCTTAGGTTTCATACAAAAAGAGAAAAGTGCTTTGTTGTAAGCAAAGCATTTTGGTTAAAATGACAAATCAGAAACATTGCTTATGTGTTGTTAGATTCAATCATTTACAAAAATAACTGAAACATATATAATACATTTATTTAAACAGATCACAGAACCACCATTAAATATTGTTTTTTGTTTTGTTTTGTTTTTTTTTTTTTTTTGCTTGAATTTGAAATCCTGTTTTTACACTAAAATTGTCAAAATCTAACTGGCTGTTTTGAAATCGTTCTGATTTAGATTTTGTCTTTGAGGCTTGGTGTCTTCTTGTGTACATAACAAAATCCAATAGAGTTGAGGAATTCTTGTTGGCTGGCAGGGGTTTTTCCAGATATAAATAGATTATTTTGGTGTCTTCTTTGAGCTTGATAATATGCATCTATGTCAGATGGATATGAAAACATTGTGCGAGGAAGGTTCAAACATTAAAATGTTTGCAAAGATCTAGAGAAGTTATGTTATACACATTTTCATATCAGCATACATTAACCACCTCTTAGGAAATCCTACTTTCTCAGTAATACATTTGTTCTTAATACCATTTGGTACATGATGCTTTTTTTGTTTTTTGGTCAGATTGTTTCTAATACATACATGATATGGCAGTTATATGGGGAAGAAGGAAGTCCCTGTTACCACTAAATGTACTAGAATATCAGGTCTTGCATATGATATAATTGGAACATTATTACACAGTTATCCATTTTTTTGCCATATTGATTTTTTATCAGTTATATAAATGCCAGCATTCTTCAATTTTAGGATGAATTAGAAAAATCCAGACATGAACTGGAAGATTTGGATCAAATTGTGGCTGAACTGAAGGCAGGTAACCAGGCTCTGACCAGACAGCAGAATGAGCTAAAGGAAAAGTTGTCAGTAAAGAATGGTGACCTTCTACGTCTTGAGGAACTGTTAGACAGAGTGACAGAAGATAAAAAGAGGCTGAGTCACAGGGTTAACAAACTCATGGCAAATGGTAAAAATTGTGTGGATAACTTTAAATGTCTAAACCACTAGTAGGACCCCCAAAAAAATTATTTCCACCTTATGCAATGGGGTTGTTAAATTTACCCTGTCTGTACATCCATTATTTTTGGTGAAAGATATGTTTGATTGATTTGATATTTGGTCTGAAGCATAAGGCTGAGTTGTACCATGTCTCCCTTTTCAGGTCCGTCTGTGTCTACTTCTTGTCTGCCAGGGCACGGGCATCTGTGTCCCATGGACACATTTTCTCTATGTTATGAGTAGCCATGAGTAATTATAACTGTAAAAATCAATTGGGAATCAATTATTGATGAACTTTTATAAAATACTGTTGATTCATATATTACTTTGAAAACTCTGTTGATGTTAGTTTTTTGGATAAAAGAAAAAATTTTGTTTCAAGGATACTGAAAATCATGAATTAGTGATTTACTTTAAAATACAAATATAATAAATTTTCATATGGTCAAGTACTTAAATTTTTTACAACCTAAAGATTTTTAAGGAATTCATAGCAAATGCTGTTGAAATTAGAAAAGTGCAGATTCAGGGTTTTATTATACCCCCCGCAAACATAGTTTGGGGGGGGTACATAGGAATCACCCTGTCTGTCTGTCTGTCTGTCTGTCTGTCTGTCCGTCCGTCCATCTGTCTGTCCACATAGCTTGTAAGCGCATCTCCTCCTACACCGCTCAACGGATTTACATGAAACTTTACATCAAGCTTAGACACAATGTGTAGATTTGCATATGGGAAGATCATTCATCGTGCTTTATTCCAAGGGCAGATAATTCAACTTAAGTGATAGGGGAGCTGGGGGTATCTTTTGTGAGTTATGCTCACAGTATGTTTTGTTTTGTATAGATCTAGTGTCGAAATATGATGCTTAACTTCTAAAATCTTATTTTTTATATCTAAGCTTATATCAGCTTGATTTTTATATTTTGTGATAATTTTTAACATAACACTGTGTTTGAATTTGGCATTTTATGTTGATCTGTTTTTTGCATTCTGTTTAGAAAAAGAGCTTGTACTAGAAATAGAAAGACTGAAGAAGAAGAATGGTCCTGCTACAACCAAGAAAGGCAAAACTTCCAGCAAACTCGATGCCTTCATTCGTAGTATCGAAGAAGAAAGAAATTACTACCGAGACCAGGCTGATGCTTTACAGAAAATGTTACGTGGGGAGATTCCAACAAGGAGTCGAAGTCCTGTTAGATCAAGATCATCATCCAGAACTGGTAGTCCAACGCGAGAGGCAGCAGGAACTCCTACCTCAAAATCAGATAAAAAGGTTTGCGTTATAATTATAGCTATAAAAATATTTCCTCAGATTTCTGTATTTTTGAAATTTCTTTAAATAAACTTTTGAAATAACATACATTGTATTCCTCAGATTTTTTATTTTAGACTTGTTGGTACATTCACACATGTTATCATTTAGAAATAACATACAATGAATGATAATCAATGTCTTGAGACATATTTAAAGACAATTTTCTTTAGACATATACTTACCATGTATTCAGACATATTGCATTTCGTCATTTTATAAATATATTACAGACTGTTGCCCAATATGAGACTGTGATACGGGTATTAGAAGAAGAAAAAGAATATTATAAGAAGGAGTATGAGATGTTGAAAGCTACCAAGAAATCTATTACTTCAGCCAGAGCCACACCTACAAAGGTATTGTATAGATACCAGTCATGATAAAATTCAGGATTTCTATTATTATACTAAGCTACTGTCATGACTAATCTTTGATTTTTTAGTGCGCTGAGCATGAATTAGGGTGAATATGGTATCTCACATTTGGCTTAGGTTACAACCTCAAAAACCCTTTTGAATTGATAGCATAGTTGAAGATTAAAACAAAACAGTTTTCAAAATATAATTTTTAACTTGTATTTTGTAACAGGGTCTTGGTGATGATCCAGAGGTTGCCAAGTTGATACGAGAAAGAGATGAAATGAAAGCTTTACTGGATAAATTTGAGCGTCATATGGCAGAGGTAAGATAATGTACAGTTTTAACCTTTTCTCTTGCTATTTCTTTCAGGCATATTGCCTCTAATGAAAGAAAAACAAATGAGTACTTCTTTCTGTCTTTTTGTCCTTTTTGTCACATAAAGCTTTGTTTTAATATGGTTAGACTAGATCTACATCATTGCAGGACCATCACCTGAATTTAGGCAGTGATTCTAATGAAAATTGGATATTTTTGTATTAAATTCCACAAAAACGCTGGCAAGTGGATCAATGAGTTGTCTTTCTTTCAATCAGTTTAGTTTGTTATCTTTATTTTAAAAAATAACTATCAGACCTTGACCTTTAGATCAGATTCTCATCAGACCTTGACCTTTAGATCAGATCCTCATCAGACCTTGACCTTTAGATCAAATTCTCAAACTAAGGTATTCAGACCATATTCAACCTTATGACAGAAAAAATACCGGGATATATTAGAAGAATGATGTTGGAAACGTCCATTGAATTTCAGAAGTACTAATAATGTAAAGTAAACTTTTTGATAATTAAGACAGGTTTTCTGAGAAAAAGTATACCCAGAAACATTATGCTTTCCAGAAACAGTTTCCTTTGAGTTATTCAGAAAAATATTTTTAAATATTGTCCACCATTTTTTTTCGTGGTCTGGATACCATGAATTATTTTATATGAATCAGAATACATTTTTTTTTACAGATCCAGGCTAATGTTAAAGTTTTAACAGCAGAAAGAGACAAGCTCAGCACAATGTACGATGAGGTATGGTTATTACTTAGGGTTTTGTAAGGAAGTTGAAAGTTTGGGCAACTGGGAATTAAACATTGGTTACATATCTTCTTAAGCCTCACATTGCAATTTATCCATTTCAATCAAATTGTTAAAAACATGTATAAGACAATCTCCTTCCCTTCATCATGAAAGGGGGAAGGGGTAAGATACCATTTAATCAGTCCAATACTGTATTTCACATGAAATCACAAAATCAAAATCAATCCATGTTTATAATTACAAAACATCACATAGATTAGTTTATTTGACAAAAAAAGATTTTTTGCTGTCATAGAGAACATCTGCAACTCATTATTGCAGTAAATAAATGTGTTGTTTAGACACACTGACCAAACAAAAGAAAAATGTTACCAATTTGTGTAAAGAAAAATACACTTATATGTAATTCTGACATTTTTTTATATCAGAAGTCATTTATTTATTTATTATTTCAGACCAAGGAGGAATTACAGAGAGTCAGGAGAGAATTAGTTAGATCTCCTAAATCTCCAAAAACCTCCCTGGCAGCTCAGGCTATTCTGAGACGAGTAGAAAATGAACGAGATGATGCTCTGGCTGATCTCAGGAGGATGTCTACAGAGAGAGACAGTTTACGGGAAAGATTGAAGGTATTTTATGTTCTTTAAAATGAAAGAATTTTACCTTGATAACATATGATTATCAAAAACTGTAGATTCAGAAATTAATGCAATATTTTTATTTTTCTTAAAGATGTGAATGGTTGGAATTTACAATAATTAAAAGCCACTAGTTACTTCAACAAGAAATTGAGTAGCATAAATAAATTTGGAAATGAAAGTATTGTATTTGAAGAATTGCAGCGATCATTGACAAATTGATGGTTTCAGATCAAATTTACTGTCAACACATGTTCATGACAAAAGTATGTCTATGGAGAAATTATACCACATGAAAACCATATATTTTGTTTTTAATACACATAAACCTTATTAAATTGTCTCAAGGTTAAAATTTAATCCTATGTTGGGGTCTGAATGTTGGTTATAGGTATTTAATTTTATTTTCCTCATTTCAGATTGCTACTGAATCATCACTATCAGACAGAGCTAAGTTAGAACAGAAAATAGAAGACTTGGAAAATGCTCTCCATAATGTAAGGATAAAACAATATATTGCAATAACTTGCTACATAAAAATGAAAAGATATTGATTTAATGTCAGAGAGACTGCATTCCAACTACAAGAACAAATAGGGAATTTACATATCTAGAGGTCTCCTCAAGGCCTGCATCAAAGGTGGAATACCGTTCGTAGTGAAATTCACTTTCAGGTTCAATTATCAAAAGTAGTTGTCTCTGTCAAAAAAGTTAATTACAATCAACTCTTGTTAATGTCAGAAATGCTTGTGAAATTTTCTCGTTACCAAAACAACCTTTGACCCGTTATATGTAAATATGATTAGCCCTTGATTTCATTGATATATTCAGAGGCAATATATGTTGAGTTCAACTCAAGTTGTTCTATTTAACCTATATTTCTATTGGAAATCCTTTAAATTTCAATTGTTTAACTATTAGATAACAAATTTCACAGTATATGGAATTGCTCTCTGACAACAAGAGTTAACTATGAATAGAAATTTTTTGTATGATTTAAATAATTAAGGTTCTTTCTGTATATCATTCCTTATATCAGTTGTGTTTATTTTGAATTAATTATATAATTATAAAAATTTCGTGATTTCAGTCTGAAACAGAAAAGAGTGAATTAGTTGTTCGTGTGACAACATTACGGGAGGATGTCAGACACTATGAAGATCAGGTGAAAGACCAAGCTCTGAGGCTTGGCCATACTCAGGATGAGGCTTCTCAGCATAGATCTACTGCTACACAAATGAAGTGAGTTGATTGTTGACTCAATAAGTTAAACACGGGAGTCATTAGCAATCATAGTTTCAAATTTGAAACCTCTTATAACCCTCCCCTCAAAAAAGTCTGTCCACATACCTTGTAAGTTAACCTTCTAAACTGTTCAATGGATTTTAATGAAAATTTACAGGAACAAAAGACAATGTGAAGATATGCATAGGTTTTCTCTGCTCATTCCAATGCTCACAGTCTAACTTGTTCATTTGTCTATTTTTAAAGCCTAAAGGATATAATTTGGTCATCAAAAAGACAGTACCTCTCTGCCGATCACATTTTTGGAGTACCCCTGCTTTTTATTTAAAACCCATAATTAATACCTCGTTAGTTCTTACAGATAAGTTTGTCTGGTAATCTGTGTATGAAATAGCAGTTAAGTATCTGTGCATGGTTGGTAATTTTGAAAATTTCTGACAACACATACCACATATAAATCTACAGTTGGTAGGATGTTGTAAGATTGTGGCTTAATACATATAGAGATACAGTAGACTTGAGCAACATGCATGAGAATTTTTCATGTTTGGTTTTGCAACAATTCTTGCTTATGCATCTGCTTCTGAAAATTGTCTGCAATTGTTAATCTTTTGCTTTCGTATAATGATAAGAATCAGTTTAATTTAACTTTTTTTAATTCATTATATTTTTATCTGTATTCTAGAATGGTTGCTGAGGAAACAGAGAAATCCCTGGAAGAAACACAGAAACGTCTGTCTCGAAGGGAGCAGACGGTGCAACAACAGGAAGAAAAAATACTGCAGTTGGAAGAAAGATTGGCAGATTTGAACCGAGCCCTTATGAACAGCAAAGATGAGACTGGTCAACAGAGACTAACAATCAGCTCACTAGACAGAGAAAAGGACAGTCTGCAACTGGCCATTGATGAAAAAACAGAGAAAATTGCCAGACTGAATGAAGATATTTTGAACAAGGTAATTTCATTTCTCTACATAATCATGGCTTTGTAGTTATTGAGGTTCAATAATTATTCTAGGTCGAGGGCTTAATGTTTCAGTTGATCCCAAATACAGCAATAATAAATTGATTTTCCTATTTTTATCTTATTTTTTTTTCTTAATTGGCTGATGTGGTGAGATATTATCCTTCTGAAAAACCCATTCAGGTGCAAGGAGTAAAAGTTTTTGCAGTATAAATTAAATTTGCTTGATTTTCTTTATAATCTTAGAAATTTACGAAAATAGTGTAAGTATTAAAAAATGATTTTAGGAAAATGTCTTGTAATACTTTGATAAAACATTAAACTTGTTTTAATACATGTATTATTTTCTTTCAGGAAAAAATAATTAGTGATCTGAAGATAAAGGTCAATGAACTGGAAGCCCAATTAGAGTATGTAATTTGTAAAGTGTAACTTCTACAAACTTATGTTATTCAGAAAAATTACTAAAATACATTAATAGACATTCAATATTAAAACAAAACATTGTCTAATTTGAAATTAAAGTAGAAAAAGAATAAAAATGGAAAGGTTAAACTGGAAAAGTACAGTATCACAGAAGATAGTTGTTAAATTGCACTCATGGTGCATTCACACCGGCATATAATGCGAATTGAATAAGCATTCAGAAGCTAATTGGACACATCAAACATGTAACATACATCAAAGCAAATTCAGTGCTCATTAAAAACTTTGAAATGTTAAAAAGTCGTTAATCAATAATGTGACATTAGGTGTGAAAGCGGCATCAAACTTTAGAAGACTTTACATGATATATCTTCACTTTTCAGACATGCAAATGATAACTTGGGTATGAAAGACAGAGAAATTAAGAGTTTACATCGTCAGGTTGACAGTACGTCAGAAGATTTAAGTGAGACAAGTCGCAGCAAAGATATTGCCCTGAGAGAGAACAGACGTTTACAGGACGACCTGGCTGTAATGACACGGGAAAATCAGGTAGGGTCATTTTACAGGCTGATCATTAACAAATCACCGGTATATTGAACATTTCTTTTACTGTTTTTGGACAAGCTGTCAAGTTCTTAGAATTGAAGTAAAAAGAATTAAAGGCAAGAAAAAGATGATGAATGTTTGAAGATTTTCCTATAGAGAGAATGATTTGGAAACCAGGGAAAGCTTTCTAAATACTGTCATTAATATATAAACATAAATTTTAACCAAGTAGCCACATTTCATCAATAACTAGAATTTGTTTTGTTCCAGAAACTAAACCAAGAGTTGCAAGATGCTCTTGATGACAGAGAAACACTGAAGGGACAGGTTCAGGATTATATGACTGAGGTCAAGAGAACTGAAGACTTACTGTCAAGGAAGGTAAGAGATTTTAAAAGTCAGATGTAAATGAAATGACTTAGAATTAACTTTCAAGTGATGCACTTTTTCATTATTCTCACTTTATAGCACATAGATGATCATTAGTGTTCCTTCCATCAGTTCCATAAGAAGGGAAATTATTGATAGAGGATTGCAAGTAAACAATTAAATAGTTGGATTTTAGAACAAGCAGGTGGGGACAAAAGTCAATTTATGATGTTTATTTATATAAAATGCAAACAGAAAATAATTTTATTATGTTGTTCTGTTTTCATAGGAATCTGAGAGGTCAGATTTATTGGAGCAGTACCGAGCTCTGTCTGTGGAGGCTGAGCAGTACCAGACATCCACACACCAGCTAGAGAGTGAAGGCTCCAATCTCAGACTAGAGTTAATGACTAAAGACTCTGAAATCAGAAGGAACAGGGATAAAATAGACAACTTAGAAAGAGAAATCCATGAGGTAATAGTTGTTTTACAGTTACATTTATTCTGTAAATTATTTTTAGAAATCTTTGGCTTTGTGTTTAAGGAGCTTGAGGCATACAATGCAAAATCTAGCAATGGCATTTTATTAGCTTAAATGTTTGAGTCAAAAATGTATGAAGACTCCCGTGAGAATTGTGAAGTGTCAATCAATCCGTAAATACACATGTCAAAATGTTGATGCACAATTGAAAAAGCCAACAATTATAAATTTGACTCTCTTTTTAATAGCATATTGCGTCATAATATCCAAGCAGGGGAGATAACTTGAAACTATACAGTGTTAATTTTGCAATTGTTTCCTTTGAACAAACATTTTGGCTTCAATGTTTTTATTGTTCAAGAGTTTTCCTGTTAATTACTTAGATTGTAAAAACTGATTATTTGTAGCCTTCAACATCACTTTTGGGAATATTGCATAGTTGTTTGGTGGACTTAATGTGATGCACACTTCTTTAAAAATGAATTTTTGATTTCAGCATCTGAATGCCCAGCAAGCCTATGAACTCCAGGTATCAAATCTGACCAGGTCAGTAGGTAACTTGGAGGAGAATCTTCGACAGCTTGAAGAAGAAAAACAGAATCTATTAGTTGATCTAACAGCAGTTAGGGAACTTTGTGCTAAGTTAGAGGGAACAAAGGAGTCATTACAGAGACAGCTGACTTCGTCCTCTCTAGACAGGGAACAGGTAAGCAGGATTAGACATGTATACAAAAAATATTTTCATTGGTAGTTATTGGAGAATTTCCAACACAGGTGATGTTTCTTTGGGGAACTCAAAAGTTGATTTCGTAATTGGCAAACAATTCGAACCACTTAATCAAATTGATCTTCTGTTTATTATAAACTCATACTCAAACATTATATTCCAGTGTGGTTTAATGGACAGCTGACATATTACAGTAATTAAACAAGAAATAAACATTGTAAATTTATATTTTCATGATTCTAATTGAAGTATAGCCTTTTGATATTTTGGTAAATTTTTCATGCATGCTATTGAATCCAGTAATTTGAAGAAAAAGAATTTTTTCTTGAAAACATTAATGTTTGTTACAAATTTCACAAACATCAAAACATTCATTGACTCTATGACAAAAATTAAACGAATTTTTAAATACTTTTATTAAAGCTTCAGCACCTGGTTGATGACATGAGACAGGAAACAGACTTACTGAAGAGTCAGGTGACTTCCGAGAGGACAAACTTGAAGAGCTTAGAAAGTCTTCTACAAAATAACAGGGAGAAGGAATTCCAAACCCAGCTTAATCAACAAGAGAAGAGTGCTGAAATTCAGATGTTGAAGGATAGATTGTCACTGAATGAAAGTAAAATGTAAGTTTTCACATTGCTGATAAATTAATGATACAGTTACAGTTACACATTAAATGTTTGGCTTGGTAGCATTCATTATGTCACAAAATGTATATTTGTAAAAGATAGGGCTCATTTATACTCCCAAAGCAATCGAGAGACATTGCAAAAAAATTGCTGGGTGTTTATACTTCTTGTAGATTATTACTGCTAATCTCAGCGAAAATTACCCGACATCGTGCAGTTGTTGCGCGATGTTCAGGCATATTATTATCTATCATTTCATATTTTAATACATTTGTTTGTTTGTTTTGATCAGTGATAAATTAAAATGTATCTTGTAACGAAAGTATTGAAATTTTTTAATACAAAATATATATGCACCTTTCAAAAGTGAAAAAAAAATATCACTTGAATAAATTAGATAAAGAAATTTCATTATTGGGCTATATTTAGCATTAGATTGAACTTTATTTTTAAATTGTAGACAAAGCCAAGGCAGAGAAATTGCTTCACTCCGAACAAGAAATGTTGAATTGGAAGGTGATGTTGAAAGATTGAGACGAAATTTGACAAGTGAAAAGTTTGAAAGGTACAATAATAAGGATGTAATAATTCACAGTGGCAACCATGTCTTAAGAAGTTTATAGCATGCATCTTGCTGTAATAAACATATTATTTTAGTTTTAAAAACAGGCAGATCTCTAGCATAAGTTATGAAATTATTATAAAGCTCTTCATAATAGATTATGTTGGTCATATCAAGCTAGAGAAAAATTTTGAAAGTTTCAGATGAAATTTGATGGTATGGTTTTATTTTTAAGGTTGCAACATATATATAGCAACGTTTGTAGGGTAGAAGGCCACTGCAGGAATTTTATGTAAATATACTGCTGCCTTAATAAAGGGAAAAATAAAATTTCCTTCAATTGTCCATTTTATGATTGTCTTATACAGAAACATTTTCACTCATGCATGATTGTATTATCTTTTATAGGGAAAGAGCTTGTCAAGAATTAAAACGACATGGATTTAACCCACCTATTCCAACAATGGACTTTTCCTCAGGTGCTGGTGGATCATCTTACAGCTACCATCGAACACTTACAACGACCACCACAAGTAGAACTAGGTCAAGGTCACGATCTAGGTCACCAAGCCCTGCAAGGTATTAAAGTTTGCCTCTTGGTAACTTCTTATTTTTCAAAAAGAAAGATGAATTAAATGCTTCTGATGTGAGGTTACTACTTAAAATTTGCATTTAGCATACCCAAAATTTTCCATATTTCTTCAATATTGGTAATTTAATATTTTTAAACTTATTTAGGGAACTACAAATTAGGCCTTTTATAATATACTTACAAATGGGCTGTATTTCCCTACCCTGATGTTTTCCATCATGATTTTTGCCTTCTTTACAAAATTTTTTGGGGTAATTTCAAGACATCCTAATCCATCTTAGTAAAATTAAACCTGCTATGACGATTAATGTAGCCTATCACTGATACATTGTGAGTGTACACTTAGCATGGTAACCAATAAGATAAGATTGACTTGGAGGACCATTTCCTGTTATCCAAGCTTGTTGGTCCTATCTTGGTACTATTTCTTCCTCAATACATTTAACTAAGCACCACTCTATGATTGAAATATTGTTTGCAGTGACATATTTTCCCATACAATGTGTATTTAGACATGCAGTGTGAGGAAAGTTTATTACACTGAATTAGGTGGAATTGTAAAAAAATCAAGTTATATTCAATAAATTTATTTTTATTCTATAAACAGAGACTAAAATCTATTTTTTTCTGTAAGTATAATTCTGTGGAATGTACAGAATGCTGTTTGCCCTTATGAATGACAACTATTTTAATATATTTATAAATAGTTTAATTGTCTGATATTACTAACAAAGCTGGTTTGAAATATATGGATATCCAGGATATTTTTTTGCTTTTGAAAATATTGTCCAAATTTTTGAAGACTTGCTGTGCTGCCACAATCAAATCTTAAACACTTCCATTTTATTGATTTGTTGCAAATGAAGACTGAGGATGATCCACTCTACTTTCTGTTCTTATTTCTTCATCAGGGATCTTTATATTTCCACCATTAGCTGTCCAAACTTGTCCATTGCTAGTCTTATGTTATATTCTTGTATTGGCTGCTGAATGGCTATTTCCTATATTTCTCATGGTCAATAAAATCATTCCTGCTTAATTCAGGAGCACCTTATTTCTCAAGTAACACATGCTTACACAAATTTAAAAGAAAATATATCTTTGGATATTGGAAATGTGATAAAACCAGGAATTATTTTATTCTACTGAACAGTAGATTTCACTATATGCAGTCAGGATTTTTCCATTAGGAATCTTATTTTAATATACCAGTACAGTGGATCTTCTCTAAAAAGGCCAGCAATGGGACAAACATTTGGACAGTATATAAGGGTGGCCTCATTACAGAGGTCAATTTACAATAGTAGAGACAATTGTGACATTGATAATAGATTTATAGAACTTGCCTTGTATTCTTAGGAGCTGGTTTGAAGAGGTTTCACTGTCCTGAAATTTGTCTTTGGATTGATTATTTTCCACTATTTCTCATGGTCAACAATCTAAAACAATGTCAGTTCGAGCATCCTAGGTTCTTTGTTTGCACTATATCAGGAAAGTTAGGACAATGTATTGTCTGATTTCTCTCAGATTGCAGAAAATATTTTTGACATATTTGTCAGTTTCACTGTATGAAAATTGTTCAGAAAAAAAAGAGAATAAAAGCTTATATTCAATCTCTTATACCACATTATGCATGCAAGTAGAAAAGATAGTGGATGCATGTTATAGTCGAAATTATAAAATGTGCCTATAGTTCTCTGTTTTATCAACCAGATTAATTGTTTTTTACCACAATGTCAAGGAGTTTTAGGTATTTTCCAACGGTATTTTTTTAAAATAGACTTAACATGTAAAATAATTTAGGCACAAAATACCTGTTACAAAAAATATATTACCTGTACTTAAAAGCACAGTTTTCAGATTCTTAAAATGCTGATTAACATTTTTTATCGTTTATTACAAATTTTGCCTATTTGAAAGAAATCAACTTTACATCTAAACTTTCTTTTTTTGCAGATATCGCAGTCCCAATACATCATATCTAGGTTACTCTGGACATCGAAGTCGGTCACCGGAACGTAGCAGTTACCTTGATGACATTGACACGTCACTGAAGAGTTTAGGAAATGATGTCCTATGATCTAAATTTATAACTAATTATTTAGGTTTTAAAACAATTTTAATTAGCAAAGCATGTGATACTGACAATTTATACAAAGTTAGGAAAATTAGATCTGGTTGCCATTCGTTACAAATGTAGACATTGTTGCTAGGGTGGGTTGTCATGGTTACATCATTTATATGCACTGCCAACAAGCATTTCTCGATCCAAATGACTGTGATAGTGTTAAAAATTTACCATTTTCATGAGGATGATGATTTCTCAATGTTTTTATGCAAATTAATTCCATTTTGTATTTTTTCACTATAAATTGTACAAATGTGAGAAGAGCATGGTATGTTTAACAACTAGTATTTGCATATTTCGTCTTTGTTTTGAGAAGTTAGTTTGTCCTGAAAAATTCTATATTGGATAAAAAACGAAATCTAAGTCAATGCCTTTAATTGGTGAAAAGTGTGTTGACTGAACAATTCCTTAAGTTATCCAAAATATTAATTTTCCATTAAAACTGAGGATAATTAGATGTTCAAGTTTTGAAATTAATATGAATTGTTCAAACCAAATCTTTGCTTTTAAGATAAAAGAGGAGAAGGGACATCATCTATTTAACATTTTCCTGGGAATGTAGTATAATTTTTTTTCTCTATCTGTGATACCTGATGTACAGTGCTGTGTTTATTAATTTATTTCATTTGTAAATATTGAAAAGAATAATTATTTCTTTACAATGATATTATTAATATTAAAAAGTCTGTTCAATTTATTTTAATTTTTTTCTCAAATGCAAACAGATTGGCCGGCATTGTAATTGAAAGAAATAAATACTTTTTGCACATTAAAATGGAAATAAGAAATTTGTTCAAATTTTATTTGAACTGACTTTATTATGAAGAAAAGTTTTAAAGTCTTGGAAAAACAAAACCCTCGTACAACATCTGATGTAGGGTTATTTAGACCTATTTTGGTGTAATTGTGGTGCCGTTAGAATATCCCTGAAAAATCCAACCAGCAAATTTCTTACACTAAAGGTGCTATAATCTGAATACTGCTAAGATTTACAACAAAACATCAGCATTTTTCTGTCTGGGAGTGAAAATTGTGCCTTTGATATTTTCATTCATTATATTCTTCTTTTATGTCAAGAAATGGAAACAATAAATGGATTGTATACAAAACAAAGAGAAAAAAATTTAAGTATTATACAAAATGTCCATCCATTGAAGAATTCCGTCCACTTCTATAAGAAGATTTTTTTTATGTTTATTGTTTTGTTTATTATATTTTTTTTGTATTATTTATGTATGGTAGTATGTAGTGAAAGTGTACAAGAATGTATCCATTTTTATTTATTTTTCTAAAATCAGGAAAAAATGTTGCATTTGTAAGACATTTTGTATTTGTCACAAAGTTGAACATCTGATGCCACAAACTTGCAAACAAATTATTTTTGGAATTTAAAATGATTTGTCCATCATAAGTGGTTTTTTTTAAAAATATTACTGTATTCTTTGGACTTTAAGATGAGAAATTTCTTTAAAATGGATGCTTTTCCATATATGGGTGTAATGCAGATTAGACCTTCAGTCCACATAGAATTGTAGTCCAAACAATACAGTAATGTACATTTTGCAAGCCATTAGTACCAAAGCATTTACATTATTTATGCAGATGTCATTTTTTTACAAAAATTGTATTAATTTTTAGTATTTTTACTGTTAGTGAATATCTTTAGATATTAGTTAACTTAAATGCACTTATGAAGTGAAAATGGGGGAAAGGTCAAAAGCAAAAAAAGGGAACATATAAAAGTGAAAGTAGGTGATATTGTTAATGGTTTAATACCTCAGGAATGAATTAACAAATAAGCAGGTTTTTTTTTTTGGTTGAATATCGTTAAAAGACTATGAATTAGAAAATTGGTTTATTTTGCAGAATGTCAAAAACATTATAATTGGTTAATAAATGTGTCATTTCATACATTCCTATAAATTCTGTTATCAGACATTGTTTCAAAAATAACAGAAAATTTGCATTATTTTACCTAATTTGTGTTTGTATTTATAAAAGATCATTAAATTAATTTTTAAATTATACATTCTAAATTCAGGGAGGATTTATTGTTGGAATAAAAATGAAAGAGAAGGGCATGATGTAAATAATGGACGAAAGTTAAGGAGTGAACTGCATGATGTAAATTCTGTCTAATTTTCCAGAATTGTACTAGCAAGTGGTTTGGATTTTTCTCACCAATATTTTTGAGTGGAATTTGCTTGCCGCCATTCAAAGACTATATAACAGTAATATTTACCAAGATTTGTTGAGCATATTCTGCTGTTAACAATTTGGAAGTAGTTACTGCTTTTTCGTACATCAAAATTTCTTAATAAAGTATATTTTTAAGGTATACTGTGTTTTGTAGTACTTACTCCTCTAACAAGAAATATCATGAAATCTAAGAAGCACACTCCCTGTAAGAGATGCACAATAAATAGTCTATACCATACCTTGATGATTTCAGACCTGTTAACAACTACAATTTGAGCGTATTTTCTACGAATTTTAATCCCAAATTATGCCCTATATCCTCATGCAGGTTTTATATGCATTCTGTTAAAAATGGTAAGTTGTATATGTATTTGAGTGCCATGGGACGATTGCCCAACGCACCTTTATTTGGAAACTTTCGTGCCTGATCACAATGTCACGAAGAGACCGATAATGTTTCGAATGGCATGTACTTGAAGCTCTTATGGGGACAGACCATTATCACTTCCATTCAAACGTTTAACTGATATATTCCTTGGAAACACATGTGGTGTTGAGCGTTCAATGGCGGCCTGCTGAAGCGAAAGAACGACAGTCACAATGACACAGCGGGGTCTTAATTAAAATATGATTGTTGAATAAATATTTTTGGGTATCAATTGAATAAAACCAGATAGTATATTGTTTGTAACTAAATTTGAAACCAGGATTAAAAATAATCTTGTCCATGCACGTACACTGTACAGATACTTGATTCAGACTGAAGTTTGACCATTAAGCTTCATATTATTCATGTTAGTCCCATACATATCGGAATTTAAAATACTACACTTAAAAGTTGCAAATAACACTCAGAAAAGCCCACATACTACTCCGGTAGGCCAAAAAAGGGTAAACAGTCTGTGTTTATCAACATATAGAATGTTTCACTTATTGAACATATTAAAGAATTGGCAGGAAATTACAGAAAAAATGCCCAGGTCAAATACTATTTATGAATATAATAAACCCTTTAATGTAGATTGATTTATTGATTTAATGATGCTAAATGTCCAAAAACAAATATCTTGTGCCGATTCACGATGAGAGTATATTAATGAGTGATGATGAATGAACCCTTCTTTTTATAAGAACAACACAGATGGATTTTTTACATGTTAGCTCTCTAAAGCAACAGTCCACAGAAAAACATGCCACTTTACTTAGACACATTATTCTGACCCTGGGCCAACCAATCTTTGCTCTTACTCCTAAAATGCTGTGTGCTTAGGAGAGGGGCAGCAAGTACCAAAATTATGTCATTTATTAGATCCCGCCAATGATCAAACCAACAACCTTCCAACCTTGAGACAAGCATTATACCACCTAGACGATCTCAATGTAGAACACCTGGCCCCACCCTGGTTTTGTTGAGTAGTTCATGGAGTCCAATATAAAAATAGGAGATGTGGCATGATTGTCCATGAGACAGCCACCCACCAAGTGATCGTAGAATTTTAACTTCT
>JAULBM010000008.1:1684817-1708767 GCA_032357055.1 Geukensia granosissima
TAACTAACAAAACAACAACAACCACTGGGCTACAGGTTCCTGGCTTGGGACAGGCACATGAGTATGTGGCGGGGTTATGCCAATTCTTTCATAGTTTGTGTTGCAGTATTTTTGGTGGCCCGTCTTGATTGTAGTAAGAATTAGAGTTTAAAGCTCTCAAAGCAGCTTGGGTGTACATTTTGCAGAACCAATAATAAAAGGCTTTTAGTAAGCACACCTGTGTAACTTTGGTATGCAATACAATAAAGGGAGATCATAGTCCTCATCTTTAGAGGAAATTCCAAAGGAAGAAGACAAAACTGAAATAAATATGATTATCAATTATCTCTTTTTAAAATGTGTTGTAGCGGTATGGAGGAATTTTTTAGGTTTGTTTTTTTTTTTTTTTTCGTTTTGCCACACCACTGCCCCAGGTAAGGCGGAAAATTGATTGCTCACAAACAAGTTTAACCTTCCCATACTTTGTGTCTGTCCCAAGCCAAGAATCTGTAATCCAGAGGATGCCGTGGTTTTTATTTTTAATTGTAACTTGGTTTACATTGTATGCTTATTTAGCCGACTATTGTAATATTTGAATATCACCACATTTTATGTTTTCACAGCTTTCCTTGTGGTGGCTATATTTGTCCATTATTGAAGGCCTAAGGGAAACCTTATGATGTTTGTGAGATTTTTTATGAAACATCCTATCACAGAAAATGCGATTAACTCACAAGTGTCTGAACAATAATATTAAAATCAATTACATGCAAAAAATGCGAGAAAAGGGCGTATTCTTCAATCAATGCTCGCAGTTTCTTTAAAGCAAACTCAGTATCCTTTTCCGGATGACAATCATTAAATCTCTATCTTTTAAGAGTTAGTTGTGTAGATGGAAGTATTATCGAAATAGTAATGTAGTATTGTTGTCTATGAGACAGTCATCCAAAAAGTATAAATTACAATCATCTAAAGCTTTTTTATACAAAGATCTGCATAGCAAGGTAAGCTGTAAAAAGCACCCAAAATAAAATATAATGATATTCAAATGTAACAATAATCGGCCAAATAAATTTACAATGTGAAATTAGTATCAGTAAAACTCAAGACCATTGACATCCAGTGGACTACAGTTCTGGCTTTGGAAAGGCACATTAAGTATGTTTCATGGTTAGACATGATTGTGAGCGCTCCACACTTTCCCCTAATTTGGGACACTGGTGTGACAAAACATAAAATCAAACCTTTAAAACTACTTCATTAGATTTAACACTTGAAGCCACAAGAATTGGAGTTGTTTAGCCAATTTATAATATGAAAAAATTAAGGAAAATATCAGAAAATAGAATAACAAATAATGTGCTCCCGATCATTATTTATGTGGTCCAGGAAAATTAAATATAATTCTCACACAAATTTCCCACATCTTTTCTGAAATTTGATTTATACAAAGTTAACATTTTAACATTGTAAAAAGGCCAAATTCTACTCTAGTCGAAGCTTGTAAAAATATTATTTAAAACAGTATTTTGGAGAAGACTGCACAAATTGTTTGTGATCCCTTTTGTTATTTACAAATAAAACATGTTAACTATAATCTAAATATGTTTTTCCTGTTAAACTTCTTATTTAATTATGCATTTGGATAATTTTAATTTCCAAAAATGTATATTACTGGAACATTTTTGTTTTTCAATCTGCAGAATTGAATCTTCACTGTTGGTGATCTAATGAATATTCTCGATTAAATTTATAATAGAACTGTTGAATTTTATTATTGCATGCAGATAAGCGTACTGGCTACATACTCGAGATCAAACTTCGGAAAATCAGCCACATCGAAACAACCAATATCAGAGTTATTCCACATATCAACGCTATAGCCTTGGGAGTTCTACTTTCCAAAAAGTCGATGCGAAAAATAACTGCAAAAACTAAGGATTTTTTTTTTCTTTTTTATTTCAAAAAGACTTCAATACTAAAATTATAAAATGTATTACCTGGTTGATTTGAAAATAGTCTTTTTTCAAATTGTTCGGTACCAGATTGATTTTGTATCAAAGAACCGTGGAACATTTAGAGTTTCCTGATTTCAAAGTTATCAAGATTCATTGGTAATAAAGGCGTACATCTTCACGTTATTAATTTAAGAGAAATTAAACGAATTTATATATATATTTCTTCATGTCATTAGGTATGCCTACAACGGATCCATCTCATTTTTAATCCTCACTGAAGGTGCATGGTGATATTTCAGTTTTAAACAAAAAAGTTTAATTTTAAGCAGGGCAGCGGAGCGGTCTATAGGGCTCGATCCAATGCGCTGACACAGCGCTTTCGTTGGGGCGGATATGGAAGAGGGATTACCAGGTATAATACATTGTCATTGACCAAATTTGGTGACATGTTTGGAGAATGTCACTCTCCACGCACGTTAAAGACTCCTTTAAGTTTTCGAAATAGAGATGGCGTATTTGCTACAGACGGAAAAATGTTTCGTCCCTAACCATCACTCACTTTTTCCAGTAACATTCAAAAACCGTTGTCCTGTTGTGACCAATCCCACTCCTACTTTCGATAGTAAGGACAATTGTTGAACTTGTTTTCATCCTGAATTTGCATAAAATATTTGCCATCACTTGACGTTGAAATCATAAAACCTTTAGCATGAAATGAAAGAAAGCAAAGAATTTTTGCTGGTTAATTCTAACTAATTATTTTTTTCTGAATCCACTACTTATACAATTCAGGAACTAACATTTTTCAGCGGTGTCAAAATGGATTTTCAGGTTTAAAATGTGTCAAAAGAACCATAAGATTGGTTACCTAAGGATGTGACAAATGCCATGTCAAAATGAGAAATTTGAGTATTTTTACGGCCAATAAAAATTGTCGCACGATAAAAGAAAAAAGTACACGGAATCCGTTTACCGGTCATAACTCATAAAATGACAAAAAATCATTGGCTGTGGGAAAAATATTATATGCTGATGTTTAAAATCAAAAAAATATGTAGCATTGTCCGTGACGTGACGTGGCGTACCTGTCTTCATGAAACATCTTGCCTAATTTTTCATTTTTCGGTAGCGGTAAATATATACACTGTAAATCGGAAACGGTATCGCTGACCACATATATTAATCATTTCAATCGATTCCAAATGCAGAGAAAATCTTTGTGTGGTTTTTTTCAAACATGATGCTCCAGTTACCGCCTGAAAAGTTCGCATTTATCGCAGCGATTTCGGATATTTATCATTTATACACAAGCTAAATCTGAATACGACGGGTGTCACTAGTGGAGCAGGATATGCTTACCCTTCCGGAGCACCTGAACTCACCCTGTTTTTTGTAGGGATCGTGTTGCTCTAGCTTTAGTTTTCAGTGTAGTGTTGTGTGTTCTATGTTTGTCTTTTGTTTCATTTTGTTGGCCGTGGTCTTGTCTGGCTTCCGACTTAACGATTTCTGTCTACCCCTTTGGTATTTTCGAATTCCTTTTACATGTATATAAAAACACGAATGACAAAGATAATGGGTTGCAATTGCTTTTCCGAAGGACAGCTAATCTGAGGATCTTCCAGTAATTTACTAAGTCAGAACGGCCACATTTTAAAATCTTAACACTCCATTAGATCACAACTGATCTTATTCTGATTTTATATTGTTAGATTAGGGTTTTCCAAAAGTTACAGACCTGAGAGACTTACAGAAGAACCAAAGTTGGAATTGCCATAATTTTAAATCGGAAGACATCACATTATTGTAATTGATCATCTAATATTGTAATTGTATGGCTGGCAATAGTTTTTTTCAAAAATGACAAATCTGAGATTCTTACAAGAAATTTAAGAAAAAAAGTTTACCAATGATAAAAATGTATTGTGACTACGTACATTTTAAGGGGTTAACTCTCATCACTAGCATAAGAGCCCAACCATTGAATTCCGAGATCCAAACATAGAAGATGAAGCACTCAAATCCAAACAAACTGAAACAGGAAGCCAAATCCAACTACAGGGAGAACACGTTTCGAAGCCTCTCCGTATTTTCAGTGATTTAAATTTAAACAAATGTAAAACATTATTTAATAATTTTCATGTCAGACAAGTCTGACAGCTAGGCTGGTGAGTACCCTCTGGTTAACCAACAGCTAGATACTCATGTTGAATTTTATATGCTGTATGTATATTGCAAGGAGAAGCCTTCTTTACAATCTAAAGACTCCTCTTTATGGTAATTGATCATCTGATGTTGTATTTGCACGGTTGCCAAGTTTTTTTTTACGTTTTTTTTACGTAACAGGTCTAAGAGTTTTCCAGGGCATTTAAAAAAACTGGAATTGCCATATTATTATACATGACACTCCATGTAGCTGCAATTATTTTTCTGATTCCATTTGTATCTGACAGCCCAAGTACGTTTCCAAAAGGTAGCAGGTATCTTCCAGGAGATTTACCCAATCTGGAATCTCCTTTTTCTAAATCCAGACTCCTCATGGTTGCAGTTTGATCATATGTTTCTTCTTTGTACAGTTACCTAGCAATTTTTCTAAAGATAACAGGGCTGATAGTCATCCAGGAAATTTACCCAAGTTTGACCCGTCCCCTTTTTTAATCTTGAATCTTTATATGACTGCATTTTATCTTCTGAATCCGTTTGCGTATGGTTGCTTAGCACTTTTCTAATAGTAACAGGTGTTAGAGAATTTGAGGGAAAACCAAAGTTGGAATTGTCATATATTTTTATCTTAAGACTCCAAATGATTGTAATCATTGAGCATGTGCTTTTGCTGTGTAATTCGTTTGTCTTCTTTCATTAGGAAACGGATTGATATAAGCTATTTAGCTTGTTTCCGAATCCCCCATTTGTGTAATATACTGTATTGTCTTAATTATCAGATTTCAAATAAAATATGTTTACACTAAATGATTGTAATTGACCTTCTGATTTTTTTTCTCTATAGTTTCAAGGGAATTTTCCTAATTATTACAGGTCTGGGAGTCTTCCAAGAAATTTACCAAATTTAGAACTGCTTTCAATGCAACTTCCTAAAAGATTATTTTGGTATCTAGGATGACAGAAATTGTGATGGAAGATAAGAGGGCAACGGCTATTGACTGCCACTGGAAAATGGGAAGTATGGGTAAAGGGACGAAAGATTTAGCCTTTTGTAGCGACATTAGCCTACTCTATATGTTATTGGGAAACTTTGACACTACTTTAAGATATGGATATAACAATATATCAAATTTTGTATCGTTTTATGAAGAAAAAATTCAAATGAACAATAGAGAAAACATATTCTCACGGTGTTCGGCAAAATAAAATATATCAGTAATAATGACCCGTATAACCACGTACCAGCATGGGTTTACACTAATAAACTTATGAAATTCAAATGGGTATCATTTTAATATAATTCTATATGAAGGAATGCATTATCGCTACATTAATATTCCTAATCACAGATTATTGTCCGACTGAGGAAATGTACAATGTTAATAACATTTGATATGAGCTATGAATATACAACATGCGAGATGAATTCTTAAGTTGATAAATTACTCATTTCTTTGACAATAAGAAATTCATACGAACCATAAATCGACCCAAAGTGTCCCTTAATATTCGGAATACTAATTGTATTGTACATAGGTCAAAACATTATGACGATTAACCGGGTAATTTGGGACCATATTTTGAACAATAATTTGACGTATTGATAAGTCCTTGTTAGCTAAGATATCAGAAAATGAGAATATTGTGAATATAGAAAGCGTATTTATGGAAATATTGGGTGTTAATATCACATTTTTATAATTGTTAATTTCATAACTCATAAATATGTGGTATAACAGACATCATATAAAACAGCTGTTCACTTTATACATTTATAGAACTTCATCCTTTAAGATTTGGACTTTCTCTTCTAGCCTTAAACTTGAACATCTCGCTCTCTATATTTTTGAGGATCGAATCAAAACACATCACACCTTAAGTTGAACAACTGTTTTAAAACATTTTAAGTATCTTATATAACTGAGTGCATAGCAGTAACTGATTGCATTCTTCATCGATCAACAGTCTTTTGTACATGGTCTGTACACTGTCAAAATGGATATTCCATGACACCTAGAACATGACATCACTCCAGAAAATTAGTAGAACAAAAAAAACTTAAAAACTTAGTGCTAGTTTATTCAAAACAAATGTAGCAAACAGATTGTTTGCCATGTATATTCAGAACTTAAACCTAGTTGAGATCAAACATTCCATTATTGTAAGTTAACTTTAATACAATCTATTCACATAATACAAACATATATGAACGTTGTGTCTTTGAGCACAAAGCTTCATACCACTAGAAGGATTTAACTTTGCGTTCTGGTGTCACTGGTGACCCCTTGAAGCATTCTTATAGAATATTTTAGCATAAGACATTTTTTAGATTTTGATTATTGTTTCTCCTGGACAAGTAACAATTATATTTAAGTATTTCATGTTCTTCATTTTAAAAATACGTTAATTTGGACAAACGTCCACAACATAATGCAAGCTGTAAAAGCGGTGAAAGTAACACTAAATCATAAAATTAACGACATCCACTGAACTACATGTTCCATATGTGGGACAGGCACATAAAGTATGTGGCGGGGTCATGTTTGTGAGCGCTCAATCATCCCCTAAACTGGGACAGTGATGGAACAAAATGATGCTAAACAAACCTTAAAAACTGTATCAGATTTAACTTCTGCAGTCGATACTTAGTACGCAGACAATTCCAAATAAATACTATATTATTTATTCAGCGTATGTTTCACTGCCGTTAGCCCAGTAGTTTGGACCTGTCTAGCAGAATTGCAGTAGAAGTGGCAATCTAAAATAGTCTCAAAATACTGAGAGCAGTAATACATTATCTTAAAAAAACAAGCATTTGTTTTTAATTTCCCACTGGGAACCCAAAATACATAAAACTCGATTTCAATTCCATTTCAAAATGAATAAGCAGTGTTTTCCTCTCACAATAACTAATCTGACTGGTCTGGAAGAAGTCCTCCAGAAGCGGCAATTTTTGTCAGATTTCAATGTTAACTGCGTTTCTCTGTGACCCCAAAATGCATAATATTATGCCTTTCAAAACTAGGCAAAACCATGTGCTAATTATGTTTTTTAACAATTTGTCCGAATTAAAGTAAATGGACTTACATGGCCTTAAACTTTGACCTTGTGGACCCCAAAAGCATTATGGTTCTACTTTCTTTCAGAGGTAAAAAATCAATCCTGTAGTTTGATTAAGAGGTTCGGTCAGCGATTAACAATTGGAAATAAAAAATTTCCCAGAATTTCAGTCTTGTCATATAGCCAATGTGGATTTGACCCTCTCTTTTTGGGGCATAATCCATTTAGGTTGTAGTTACCATGCGGTAACCCTTGATTCTAATCAAATTTCAGTCGTTCTGCCATTTTGGACTTTATAAACTTAATCTCGCGATCGATAGTTTCTCTTAATCATAATCAGGATGTAATCATTCATGGTTTGGTATAAGTCTGATATTTATTTATAATACGCAAAACCCCCAAAATAGGGAAAATTCAGTATATTTATAGCCAATGTGACCTTCTTTTACCTTTTTCCTTTACCTTTTGAAAACGAAATCTGTAGAATTTTTTTTTCTCGTGAATCCAGCAAAGTTTAATTAGGTTTTACTTATTCGTTTAAAAGTTATCGTGCAGAAACAAAATGTTACAACCGGATTCAGCAGATTAGAAGCCGAGAAAGAAATTGGCCTAAATGCTTCTTTTGTCCCGCTCGTACTGAGCGATCCCAATCTCATTTCTCCAAGAACGCATTCCTGATATCATTTAACTACTGTTCTGTTGAAACTGGCTCGGTAGATTGGACAAAAATCTGAATGAACATAAATGTGTAAACCAAACAATATCTCTCTTTGCTTGGGGACCTTACTTTAAACTTCACAGAAATAGTATTTATCAAACTTTGCCGATATGTTATCAAAGCATTTCAAAAAATAAAAACACAAATAAAGGTCACCGTTCTTGTTTTCAAGTTCTGGGTTGAGTAAATATCGTAGCCGTTAGCCTTGTCATTATGCCTTACACATTTAGCATTCTGAACGGTAAAATATTTTCTTAATTTTGATTAATCGTTAATAAATATTTAAAGCAGCAAAAATGCACCAAATACAAATTGAAAATCAGTTGTCCAAAAATGTTCAGAATTATCAATTGTTATACCTTTATAAAATCAGCCTATGAAAAGTGATTGCAATAAAACATGAATATTTTAACTTTTTGCAACAGTAACAATTTCCAGTAGCAGCGAGCAACAGTTTTAGAATTATTGACCGGTCAACAGTTTTGTCTGTTGACCGCGTGGGTCTGTCTTAATTTCTATTGGCTGATCACGTCATGTGATCACTTTTGATCGACAAAGGTTTAACAAATGAGTTATAGACTGGATCTTTGGACCACAGGGGCTTGTGTACAGTGAGTATACAAGATTTGCAGATTCACCCTCTCCCTTCCCTTTCACAAGGGAGGACATAACTCAGTACCGTCCTAGCTTCGCTGGCCATTTAAACCCTTTTAAACGTCAAATGAAGACTCCCCGCCGCCTCTGTTGCTCTCGGAATGTTTCCTTTCTTAGAGAGAAGACACACCGAGGATTGCTAATGACGCACCCCGATTGGTACAAAATCAGCCTATTTGACAAAGCTTGTATAGTAAAAATATACAATATTTCAAAAAGAAAACAGGAAAACAAAATTATGAGATAAAATCTGTACAAGTCCATTAATAAAATGCTTCTAGGAAATAAAATAAAATTTGAGGGTCAGCGTTCTTGTTTCCAAAATCATAGTGCATGTTGTAAAGAATAATATCACATTTTAAGTATTCTCAAGTTTTATATTAAAAAATGAAATTAATTAAATATGATTGTGATTATAACAAGAATTTATATCCTTAAAAGATAAATATATTATATAAATTTTAAGAGAAAAAAAATCGTGATATGATACCTCGTTTACTAATGTTTGCAAATAAGATAAAGAAATTATACCAGAATTTACTTTGTACATTGAAACAGTGCCTATCTTTCACATCAAATTATGATAAAATTTACTAACTAGGAAACGAAATCGAAATTGAAATAAATGTAAATATAATTTCTACATTTATGACCGCCCCCTCCCCCAAAAAACGCTGTTGACTAGCCCCTTTAAAGTATTATTCAAAGTTTTGTTGAAGTTGACCCATTAAAGGAGAAAATTCTGCAGTAGAGAGAATGTGGAGAGACGGGAGGGGTCTTCTTATAAGATAGTAAATGACAAAAGTAACTATCCTAATAACGATAAATACCTGTTTACTAGCGTACAAATGTCGAGGGGGTTTTAAGATAAGGCAAAACTTCCATTTGGAACAACGCCAAAATAATGTGTATTTATTCAGTAAACCAAAGGGGTGCAAAAAAAAAGTTGTCCGTCCGACTGAGAGCGGTAGTTTGCTGTCACGGTAAGACGTTAATAACTTTCAACCCCCCGGGTGCCAAAAGGAAGTTTTTCCTAAGATGTTTGTCTTTGTTGATTTCAGTGTATATGTCTACGATTCCAGCCTCAGTGTTGTGTTGTGTGTTCTACATTTGTCTTTCGTTTCATTTTGTTGGCCATAATCTTGTCTGTGTTCCGACTCGATGATTTCTGTCTGCCCCTAAACGGTATTTTCAAATTCCTTATTTTCATGTGGAGCTAGTGAATCTGTCGAAATAAATGAGACGAATGAGTAAAAATCTGTCTGGGGTCCTGGGGTCACGGTAAAATTTTCCGATACAAAAAAAAAACAAAATAACACTAATTTCAACCAAAGTTCACGCACACGTATAATTAAACATAAATAATCACGATAAATGTTAAATGGTAAACAACCACTAAATGATGAACACTGTTAAAATGTCCGTAAATCCTTTATAAATCCGTTGCTGAACGGAGGAAAGATTAAAAAGGCATACGTATTGGATAGCCTAAGTTGGCTGGTTTTTGTAGAGTTCGTGTTACTCTAGCTTTAGTTTTCAGTGTAGTGTTGTGTGTTCTATGTTTGTCTTTCGTTTCATTTTGTTGACCATGGTCTTTTCTGTCTTCCGACAGAACGATTTCTGTCTGCCCCTTTGGTATCTTCGAATTCATTATAACACCAAACATTATTACCTCATGCAGATTTCATGCCGTTTGTTTACATCCGTTTTTAGACTCATATGGAAAAATTACTTATTTTATCCGCTCCTATACAAATTTTGCCCTAGAAGTTATACCCTGTGGTATCGTTCCTTGTAAAATTATACATTAGCGTATAAGGATACGAACATTTTAATTTGTTGTCACGAGGCAGGAAATTTTTTTCTTACATTCTTGCAAAACATTTAACTACAGTTAAACACGACAAACATAGGGGCTATATATATACGTTCTACATGATTGTGCATGAATATACTCATCTCATGTAAGGACATTTATATTACTGAAGAAGATGCATGAACTGTATCCTCCTAACACCACAACCCAATAAAATAAAATAGTTGTCCCCTAACATATATTTAATGTGCTCAAATTGTATTTCTGGGAAGAAAACAGACCCCCTCCCTGATATGAAGTCATTTGAAGATGAAAAGTGCGAAAAAATTTTATTCGGTGTCCAATTTTATAATCAAATTTGTAAATTTATTGGGTAAGCATGCCAAATTAGAGAATCCATTCTGTGGATAATAAACAACTGAAAGGGTCATTTTTACGTAAACATATTTGGATCTTGCTAATTATTTTGAATAATTTCTTTCTTTTAACAATTTTAACATATTTTCATATTCACATTTTAACATTAGTTGCTTCAAATGGTTTTTAAAGTCAGATTACCAGTTTTTAATAGATAGAGGTTTTGAAAAATTGGCATTTCAAAATTTAGTGTGAAATATATTTTTTGGCACAATGGGTCGAAAGTTCCCATTTTTGAAAGTTATTGTATTTGGAAATTTGTACACTTTTATATAATTTTGCACCATGGCCATCCCAAGTATCGGTATAAAATCTTAATTTGAAAGGAACTCGATAATTAAACGCTTAATTAATTTTGGCACAATCGTGTGATGATCTAAGATTCTGTTTTCTTTTACTTTTATCCTGTTGTTAAACAAAGAACAACAAAAAAACTGAAGTTTTATCTAAATGGTTGCCATGTTTAGATTGGATTTTATAGACGTTTTTTGTTATTTTGATGAAGTAATGAGGAAAATATCTCTTAAAACCTAATATCGAAGGTCTGTTAGTTGGAAACCTCTTCCAACCAAATACGTGTTGACCGATGCACTCTCTCAGTGTAGCTTTATACACTCTGAGATTGATCCCAACCTAACAAACAATTATTGAAGCAAATTGACCGTGAAGTAATCAAATTACAGGTAAAACTCGACTTCTCTGGTGTTATATTCAGGAAAATTATGTCAACTTTGGAATGTTTTCCCGTAGCGATGCAGCAAAGAACGGATCCCATGTTAAACATAAATAGCACCTGTATGTATCAATATGTTAAAAATAAATAGATTTTTTTTTAAACTAAAGACACCCACCCACCATAAGAACCTTTTGAAGGAATTTGTGAAGTTTATAAAGATCACGCTAATGCTACGTAAAAACTTTCATTTTAAAGATTTTAAATAACATTTTGAAACTTGCAACTAATGTAAACAATTTCGGTTGACCTTTTTCACCTCGTATAATAGAGTTCCAAATCTATTGTTCGATTTTAAGTTACTGTCAGATGTTAAATCAAAGCATTGAAATTACCAAATTCAATTAATAACGACTTCTTTATGCAAATCTATATAAATTTATCAATAATTGAGTTGCAGTAAATCCATAAATCAACAAAACTCCAATTCTTTATATAGGGACAAACTCCCACTCTACTACAAATTTTTAGCCGAACGTGACTCGATGTCTAAAATAGCCTAAAGGTGTTTTTCGTATCAGTCTGACGAGCGGTAAAGAAGACATTTCCGAAAATGTAATGAACAAATTTAACACGCATCAAAACCTGGTATCGTTCGAAAGCTTATGCTATCTACCATCATAATTGGCTGGTCGTAAAATCAGAAATGGTTAATTTTCCGGGAAAATGATTTCAAAATTAAGCAATTCTGAAATCGAGTTTATTTTGCAAAAACACTGTGTGCATTGTATGTAGGCGAGCGGTAACAAAGGCATTTCCGACATTTATTTACATGCCGAAAGCTACTTAAAATACATTACAATACAATAGATTTATAACTCTCTATTTTTGAAATTGTTTATATTAGTTTCAAATTTTCAAAAGGTTAATTAAGACCCCAAAAATACAAATTTGTATCATAATGTATCATTAAGTATGATCGTGTACAAAAGCAATGAATGCATATGTCAACCTAAAAACCCATAATATTTTAAGTTAAAAAAGGTTTCCAACTTTCAGAACCCTCTAAACAAAAATATCTGTTATTTTAAGACTAAATCCAATTGGACGTGTTTTGATTGACACCGCAGTGAAGGAAAACCTGGTTTCCTGGTCGGTTGCTTTTGGGTTTTTAACTAGAAGACAGCAACTGCGAGTACACTTTTGAGGTCGATACTTTTGTTGTATCTTGTATTAAGTTTTTATTAAATTTGTTATTGGTTTCGAGTATCGATCTCAAGTGTTAAATTCATTTCAACAGATTTTTATAGTGTGTTTATTATTGTTGTTGTGTCACACCACTCCCAGGTTAGGAGGAGGGTTGAGCGCTCACCAATCGGTTTAATCCCGCCACATACTAATGTGCCTGTCCCAAGCCAGGAACCTGTAGCCCAGAGGTTGTTGTTGTTTTGTTAGTCATTTATTGTTATATGTTCACCATTTTTGCTTTAGATTAGGTCGATTTTGTGTTTTATGTATGGTTTCACAATTTGTATTTCGGGGTCTTTTACAGCTTCCTGTATGGACTCTGGTTCATTGTTGAAGGCCATAATGGGACCTGTAGAAGTTAAAATTCCTACTGTCACTTGGTGGGTGGCTGTCTCGTGGACAATCATGCCACATCTACTATTTTTATGTATCTACCTAGTACATTGGACAATCGGCGAACAACTTCAATTTAAGACAGAACATCAACCGTTCATTAAAAAAAACGAAAAAAGTGCCCAACTCGCCATCTTATTCTACAGGACATATCTACGGGGATCACTGTGACGGGGATAAGAAGATGCAAATAATTGAAGGGAACTCACAGTGGAACGAAATATCCATGAGATCTGCGAGAGACATTTTGGATACATCAACTATGCACCCTTAAACCAAGAGGTCTTAACAAGCGTAACCCTAAAATATATGAGAAAACCCCAAAAATCTAATTGTATAAGGCAGAATATCTATATATGAAGATATCACCAATATGAGATTTCTGGTGTGGATACTCCTTCTCTTGTTTTCAAATAATATTTGGTATTTTCATTTAAATTAATATTATTGAAAAATATCACTCAGCCATATTATGAAAGTTTGTGGAATTCTTTAAATCACTGATGCTTGATTTTGTTCGAATCAGATTTTTTATTTAAAAAATATAGGTACCAAATTTTATCTACCCCCCCCCCCCTTTTTCCGGTCTGACTAAAAAATATTTTTCAATCGAAATAATCTTTATTTTTCATAGCCGTCAGTAGCTATTTGTGTCACTATTATTTTAAGCAATTACATGATATTAGTTATTTTGGTGAATGATATTAATATTATCGCAACGATTAATCCGAAACAAACAAAGGAGATTTAAATTATGATAAATCCCCCAGGTCAAAGATGTCATCCAGATAAACCGACCAATGAAAGCGAGCGTTTGTAGTTGCTATGATCCTTACAAAGGATTTGATTCGTCAATTGTTTGAGACCGTATATAACTTGAACAACTTTCACGTTTGAATTAGAACTATCAGGGTCAGCAGAAACTACACATTAAAATGAGGGAAATCGTACATTTACAAGCCGGTCAGTGTGGAAACCAAATTGGTGCCAAGGTAAGATATAAATACTTATTAGTTAAAGATAATCCTGTTTTGATATATATTTTATCGTCATTTATCATTTGCAGGTGCGCACAATTCTGAAAATTGTATACACGTGACAATATGTGCTTCACATACACGTCTTTGTAATCTAGCCTATTTAATGTTTTTAAAAATGATTAATAGATAACGAAATATAACCAGGCAAAAACTCAGAAAAAATTGTGAATCACCGGTTGACATTCTTCCTATTCTTAAAATAGAAAGGGACGGCAAAGGGGGAGATGTTGTTAATATTTTATAAATCACTAAAATCAAATTCTGTACAACGAAACGTACATGATATTTAGCCATTGTCTGTTTGTAAGCCAAATTTATAAAAATTGAACATTTATGGCAATTTACAAATAACTTATTGATTTTGTATGATGCATCGCCCCGACCTTCCTTAGTTTAGTCAAACTGGATTTATGCGGTTCTTTCCGCTTTTCAATTATTATTTTTTATTATGTTGATTTGAATTAAATTTGAAAAAGAAAGCCGTTAGTTACGATCAACAATGACTTACTATTCAATTATTCGTACTTATGTTTAAATGCGATAATTAAAATCTGATAATTACATGTGGCTTGATGCTACTTCAGGATGCGGACACGTGGTCGCAATTTTTGTATTTGTCTGTTCCCAGGTCATCAACATAATACATTCCGTGTTTAATTAGTAGCGGCAACATTTATCGCTCACCATTATTCATATTAAATGACATTTAAATTAATTTATTAATTTATCATGTAGTCTATAATCCGTTATCAGTTTTGTTTGAGAATCAATGAACAATCAGGGCGAAACTAAGCAAACAAATGCATAACGCCCTTCTTGAACCCTTTGAGACAAATACATTTTATTATAATGAATCAGATGGCTGGTGAAATGATACACGTTTTTATTAATGGGGACATGATATTATTATAACAATGTTTGTTGCAAAAATATGTGAAAAATAGTAACTGGAAGGCAAATTACCATTTTCACATATTTTCCCCCCAAAATGTTATAAAATACCCAACTTGTTGAAACGGTGTGCAGCGATCAAGGTTTTTGAATAAAGTGAAAAAGAAGGGGGTGGTGGTGATTGGAAAGAATACACTTTTGCTACCCTCGTCATTTTTACAAAAATCAATAGGAAATTGATATCTTAAGTTAATCTAAGTTCTCAAACCGGAATTAGCCAGTCAATCTCTTTGGAATGTCGATAGTCAATAGTTACTTGCAAATATTAAATCATTTAACCTATACCAGTGACGATATCGAAATTAATTATCAAGTCTAGACATGAAAAATATTTTCGTTGATTGAATTTTCTCGAAAATAACTCCATATAACATGTTTAAATGATTATATGCTGCAGTGGATGTTGATGTATTAACCCCAACTCTTTGACTTTTTATAATAAAACTTTTTTTCTGTTATAGTTCTGGGAAGTAATCTCAGATGAGCACGGTATTGACCCCACAGGAACCTACCATGGGGATTCAGATTTACAGTTGGAAAGAATCAATGTCTACTACAATGAAGCAACTGGTAATTATTGAATTTTATTGTAAATTTATTGATTTTACAGAGTTTAATTTGTTAACATGTTGGCTTTTTATAATCAGTCATACGACTTCATTCAGACCAGACTATCTGATATTCAACACAGTTGACAAGCTTAAAAATTAGCTGTGTTTCTGCTTACCCTTCAAATCCTAACTTTTTGTCCGAAATCGGTTAATAGTCAGCCCTTTGTTGGGCTCCGGTTTACTGGTAAATATCGGATACATTGTAAATCAGATTGTTTTTGTGCCTCCCCTATTTTCTGCCATTTTTGACAAGCAATATTGAAGTAGGAAAGTGCCAAAACAAACTAGTCAAAATCTTCAAATAATAACTATTTTTTAAAGCATGTTAGCATATACATCATAGTCTTGTATGTTTCCAAATGTTTTCTAATAACATGAAATCTATTTCTGATATTTTTATTTTAGGTGGGAAATATGTACCACGTGCAGTCTTGGTCGATTTGGAGCCCGGTACCATGGACTCTGTCCGATCTGGACCATTTGGACAAATCTTCAGACCAGACAACTTTGTTTTCGGACAGAGTGGAGCAGGAAACAACTGGGCCAAGGGACACTACACAGAAGGTGCTGAACTTGTAGACTCTGTTCTGGATGTTGTAAGGAAGGAAGCTGAAAGCTGTGACTGTCTCCAGGGATTCCAACTCACACACTCACTTGGTGGCGGTACCGGATCAGGCATGGGAACACTCCTCATCTCCAAAATCCGTGAAGAATACCCAGACAGAATCATGAACACATTCTCAGTTGTACCATCACCAAAAGTATGTATAAATAATTTCTCCTGGTAGTTAGAACATAGGTTTTATTATAGAATACCATGGTTTCGAGCAGTCCGTTAAATATCAAGTTTCTAAGACAATAATAGTTACTTTTGTCAAAAGAACTTTAATCTGTGAAAATAAGTACTGGCGTATTTTATGTCATATGCCTTACATTCTGGAATTCTCGGAAATAAATACACGCAAACATAAATTAAAAAGTTTTATTTATACTTTTATGACAAACGCAAAATTATGTACACTCATATAAGACTTAAACATTGCAAAAGTTAGCACACGCAAAAAAATTTCACAATGACAGTATTTAAAAAAAGACTTATAAAAAAGCTTTAATTTTTCATATACGATAAAGAAATAAAACTTTCTATTCATCTTGTTAAAGCCCTGTGCAACATGATACGATTACCTTTGTAGTAGTTATCAGTTAAAAGACGTAATTAGAGATTGAAAAGTTACAGATATCAATTTATCAGTTCATCAATAGAAAATTTACTTAATTTCACCATATTGTTTTCCAGGTATCAGACACAGTCGTAGAACCATACAACGCCACCCTTTCCGTCCATCAGCTTGTAGAAAACACAGACGAAACATACTGTATCGACAATGAAGCTCTTTACGACATCTGCTTCAGAACACTCAAACTGACCACACCCACATATGGTGACCTGAACCATCTCGTGTCAGCAACAATGTCCGGTGTCACCACATGTCTCAGATTCCCTGGTCAGTTGAATGCTGATCTTCGTAAATTGGCTGTCAACATGGTGCCATTCCCACGTCTCCACTTCTTCATGCCAGGGTTCGCTCCCCTGACATCACGTGGTAGCCAGCAATACAGAGCCCTCACTGTACCAGAGCTGACACAACAGATGTTCGACGCCAAGAACATGATGGCTGCTTGTGATCCAAGACACGGCAGATATCTCACCGTTGCTGCCATGTTCCGTGGTCGTATGTCCATGAAAGAGGTCGACGAACAGATGTTGAACGTTCAGAACAAGAACAGCAGCTACTTTGTTGAATGGATCCCCAACAACGTCAAGACCGCCGTCTGTGATATTCCACCACGTGGTCTTAAAATGTCTGCTACATTTATTGGTAACAGCACCGCCATCCAAGAACTATTTAAGAGAATCTCCGAGCAGTTCACCGCTATGTTCCGTCGTAAAGCTTTCTTGCATTGGTACACTGGAGAGGGTATGGATGAGATGGAGTTCACAGAAGCTGAATCCAACATGAACGACTTGGTTTCAGAGTACCAACAATACCAGGATGCAACAGCAGAAGAGGAAGGAGAATTTGAAGAGGAAGAGGGAGAAGGAGAAGAGGCTTAAAATAACTGACATCACAGTGAACTTTTATTTCTTACTTGAAATCTTTTATCTAAACAATCCTGAAATCCTCGTTTCAGATAGAAACTGGCAATTCTAACTTTTATTTGTTGACTTGTTTATATTGTTTTCTACCGCAATCAGAATGTAGCTGGGTCTACATTGAAAAATAAAAACATAATACTCTTTATTATATTCGTGTCTTACTAAACCGTGCCATACCCTTACGTACAAGAACATGGATAATGGTTAGTGTAAAAGGGAAATGGTAGGCAATTGTTGTGTGGCTTTAAACCTATAGTTTTATAATTGTGGTCAGTGTTGGAAGCTGGTACCCTGCAGAGAACCCTCAACATTTGTAATGTAGAGCAAAACACCACATGCGTTTAAAGCGATGCACGTTTTGATATTCGCATAAGGCTATACACAGTCTCCCTTCGTAATTCGTAGTATACATTGCTCATTGATTGTTAGAATAGAGCCATATCAGTTTTATGTATCTGTAGACAAATCTGCTATTCATGTCTAAAATTTACTTAAATTATTAACTTGTCGGCTATGGAGACAGTTTGGAATTTTACAAGGAATGACAGTGTTTAGAGATTTTGGTTTATTTTGTTTATACTGGTGCCGTGATGTATCTGAAATTGTAATCGTTGAAAGTATAATTAAAAAATATATATAACAGGGGTGATAAAAATATCGAGCACCCTAACAAATTGAACCACTCGCCGAACAACAATTCACACATACAAGATAACAATATATGGAGACTTGGACGTGGCGACAAACTGACTGCGACCAAACTAGAAATAAAAGTTTCGTGCATTTAAAGAGGCATGTCAAGCTTCAAAAATGAACCTGTTTTCATGCCCCCTCCATGCTTCCGTCAATTTTCGTCGAAGCTATTTTGGCTTGTTGGATTGATTTGATAATTTGTCTGAAACATAATTATGACGAATTGTAACGTTTTCCCCTTTTGCAGGTCTTTGTCTGGACGGTGGAATTCGTGTCAAATGGACACATTTTCATGATTGATCTTTTTTTTGTCTTGTTCACTGAAAAAAGACTTTACATTTGAAGTTCAGAAGCGCAATATAAGTGCTATTTTGAGACGTATTTTGTCAATATCTAATAATAAAAAAATTGTTTGATAGGATTTTTTTATGCTGAGGTAAACCAAAAATTTTAAAAACAGTATGTGTTGCGGCAAAACAAAATAGAATTCTTACGATATATAACATGACATACTTCTTAGCTAAACTTTTGATATATTTTGATTGAGAATCGTGGCAAATTTCGATTGTTGTACATTAGTTGCTTGGTCACTTGGAAACAAACATGTGGAATGGAACTAAAACAAAATTGTGTTTTGACATCCTCACTTGCTGACTAAGATGGCGGCCACAACAAGAATTCATTTAAAGAGCCATATGGGAAAATAACTTCAAAATCTTCATGTTCTAGACTACCGAGCCAGTTGCAAACACACAGGGTAGAATGTTCCCTACCAAAAATTTGTTCAATAAAGGACAAGGGTCGTTAAGGCCCATTTTTGGCCCAAGAATTTGGCTAATATCAATTATTCTATGTTTTTTTGTATTGAATAATGTCTATAAAAAGAAAATCCAACAGAATTTTTAGTTAAATTAGTTCTACATTGGTCGCATGACACATAGAAAATGCTTTAAATGTGAAAATACTATTAAGAAATTTATTCATTTGATGCAATATTTGATACTATTTCGTCGATTTTAATATAGATCGCACAAAAACATGACAACCAAACTTTGCACAATTAAAGATCTATCAAGTACATATGTTTGGTAAAAATTTCGTAGTGATGTTTTTGTGCGATCATATCTATTTTGAACAAAATACCTCCAAAAATTGAGTATTTTTACCGAAAATGTTAAATTATTCTCAAAATATTCAAATATACCCTTTCATTTTGTTGAAATGGCAAAAAGTATACAAGAAAAAGTAATGAATTATTAAAAGACGATTATGAAACAGCTTTTTCACATCAACTTATTCTTGTGTCACAAAATCTAAAATATGGGGCTTAACGTACCAACTCCTTTGTACCTTACAATGCTAATCAGGACCAAAAGTGCATAGGGTAAGCGATACAGGCTTTTGAAACCTTCTGGATTTGTTTGTAGGTTCACGGCAAAGAACCCTAAAGATATGAAATTTGACACGTTTAATAAAATGTAAAAAGTTCCAAGCCAGTACATAGTTTTCAATTAATAAAATCTAGTTTTGTAAGATTGCAAATGAAGAGGAGCAACTCTTGACAGATTATAACATGAAATGGGAAAATAATATGACCGTGTATTAACGGGACAACATTGTTCTGACAACTCATTTTCCGACGTTTAATGGTCCGTCAACTCATTTTTCAGACGTTTAATGGTCAGACAGCTTATTTTCCGACGTTTAATTGTCCGACAGCTCATTATAGATCCAACATTTTCCTGTTAACCTGTCAAGAGTTCATTTCAAATTTAACAAACGAAATTATTTTTTATTATAATCATTTTTGGAAAACGGGCAAAATTTTGCTGATCATATCTGAAATAAGAGTAGTTGGTTTGTATTACAAAACTGCCAATTCAGAAAATAATAAAAATCATCTTATAGGGGGTTGGTAAATGCGATACGAAGTATGGCTTGTGCCAATCTTATTAAAACAAGATCTTAGTAACTCTCCAACTACGTTTCCGAACTTGGTTAGTTGGGGAGTTACTAAGATCTTGTTTAAATCAGATTGGCAAGTTCAGAAACGTAGTTGGAGAGTTACTAAGATCTTATTTTAATAAGATTGGGCTTGCGTTGAACATTTGACATCTTTTCTCCTAAGATATAAATTTATTAAAACTGCCGTTAGTATTTGTTTTTGGCATTTTTTTATTCTGAACAGAAAAGAATTATAATCATCCTTTCAACGAAAATGTGTCTCTTCATTTAACTGCACACACAGTTAAATATGTGACTTTCCAGGACTTTGATTAAACCTTCGGTTTAACCTAACCGACGCGGTTTCTTAATTTAGTTAAACTAAACGAGGTGGTTTAGTACTCCGAGTCCGATTCAACCTAACGAGGGTGGTTTCCAAATAATTTGGTTCAACCTATCCTATATGGTCTCTCAATACATTTGCTAACATAAACGATGTAGATTCCCAATACAATAATTTGGTTAAACCTTAACAAGGTGGTTTCCCGTTACTTTGGTTTTATCTTAACCGTGTGGTTGCATGGCCAATGCGTTGGTTTAACCTCACCGAGGTGGTTTTCCAATACCTTGTTTAAACCAAACACCTGTGGTTTCCCAGTACATTGGTATAAAGTTTTCTCAGTTCTTTGGGTTCACCTTACCAAGCTTGTTTCACAGTACTTTGGTTTAACCTTACCGAGGTGATTTCGCAGTGCTTAGGTCTAATCTAATCTGAGTGGCTTCCTTATACATCGTTTTGACGTTTTTTAAGGGGTCTGGAAGGACCCAAAAATTCATTGTCTCAGGTGTGGGAAAATTTTATTTTTCGTTGGATTTTGATGTTTTTTTTCCATTTGATTCCTTTATTGAGGACTTTCAGTAGATTTTTGCTATCGCTTACCGTTTTTGAGATAATTTGGGTCAAAGTTTTTCGAAAAGTTGGCCGATTTTCAAATTTTGAACTTTTTTGTTATTCCTCTGGCTTGAACGGGGTTTGTTTTAAGAAGAAGAACAAAAAATTGACCGTTTTTTTATATAAAAGGGGTCAAATGGGCTAAAATGGGATTTTACAGGCGATGAGAATTTTTTTATTTTTCATCGGATTTTGATGGTATTTTTTAATATTTTTTTTTCATTTGATTCATCTCATTGAGAGTCTCCAGTAGTAACCTTAAGATTTTCAATATCTCTTACCGTTTTCAAGATAAAGTGTCAAAGTTGTCTAAAATTTTGCGTCGTTTTATGGGGAATCGGAAAACTTAGTTTTTGATCGGATTTTGATGGGATTTTTTCATTTGATTCGTCTCATTGAGAGCTTTCAGTAGTATGTCAACAGATTTTCTCTATCTCTTACCAGGTTTTAGCTTAAAGGGGTCATAATGGGGAAAAATCAGTTTCGTATAATATGGAATAAAATAGTTTTCATCTTAATTTGATGGGTTTTTCCAAATCATTCCTTATGAGAACTGCAACCAAAAATAACGCTAGTTTTGGGGATAATGCGGGTCAGAAAGATCACTTATCGTGTGTCCAGCACATTATTGTGTCCAGCAAAATACTGTGTCCACACTTACCCAAAGGATTATCTTTCACATTTCAACATGCTGCGGTCATATCATGCTGCGCTTGCGAAGCACCTCAGTTCTACAACTCTAAAGGATAAGTCGTAGTTGTTTTCAGTTATACTTGTCTTATGCTGCGTTTACACAGACCAATATAGTGTTTCGTAACTAATCTAAAATATGTCCAGAGAAAATTTTTTTTTATGTAAAAGATACCTTGTTTAAAATCGAAACAAATAAGTACATTTATCATTTCAGTTCTCTTAATTAATATTAAAAATGAAGCTGGCGATTTTTTGTAAAAAATAACAAAAAGTTATTTATACATTCCAAATTATCATTCTGCCTGGTCGGTTTTTCGCCTAACACCAAAAACTTGCTTTTAAACTAATGTCGAAAAATTATAGTTATGGAAACCAATTTTTAGAAAAGTCGAAAGTAAAAAAAAAGGTGCACTCGTACATGCGTTTCCCTCAAATGCAACTATCTTAAAAATTGCTTGATTTTTAAACTGTAAAAAAAAGAAAACGATTTGCTTATAGGCATTTTTTCGACATTCATTGTGATATTAGAATGGTCAAGAAAAGACAGAAGTGCTCATGGATTTTATGCTAAGGTATCTTAACTCCACCTTAGAATGGACCTGCCAAGGTTAGAATGGGAATTATAATGGGAAAAATTATTAGAAGGGACGTACCACTATTATAATTTGTAATGAACAAGTTTGGTTTAGAAACATAAATGCAAGACGGCTAATGAACCTAAACTGAAAAGATTCAACGAACCCTTCAAGTACTAAAACGGGAGGTCACGAAGGTTAAACCGGAAGTAAAGCAAACCACCTGTATATGCGACTCATAAACCTCAAAGACATTCGCCACGTAAATATGGGAACTCGTTAGTCTTTTTAAATATTTGAAAATAATTTACTTAGTTTGTTAATATTGAGGTTTATTAATTTAAACAGTTTGATTGGCTTTTATGTCTTTTTATATCTTTTTTCTTTTTTGTGTATTTGGTTGGGTTGTTCCCCCTTAACTATCCACTTTTTAAAGAGTGGGGCTTGAATGCCCATTTTTTTTTTTTTTTTATCAAAAATAAAAAAAGTATTTATATCTTTCTGAAATATGATCAAACGTATAATGTTTTATATTGGAGTACATTTACTTTTGAGGTCAAAGACCATGTTCCCTATCCAAAATAAAGAAAAAAAAAAGAATTTGATTTTGAAGATGCCCTTTTCTATCCTTTCACAAAGCACGGAAGTTATTTCTTGCGTGTGCTCATTTTTTCACACTTAAAAAACGGTTCAAAGATAAGCATTAATGCAAAATGAGACATTTATACCAAACAACCATATTTGTGTAAATGCTAAACAGAAACTGTGAAATTTCTCCTCAATGCTTTCCTCGGTTGTAGACTGTGTAGTTCTAAATTTGAAAAAAACTTGAAGACCCCGCAATACTAGAATTACATTTGTCGAGATTTTTTAAAGGGAGTCTAGATTGGGCTTGCATTCTATACCCCATTTAAGGCAGTTGACATCAATCGTGTTTCTTGTTCATCGTGTGGACGTAGATTACGGTACGTGAAATGTGCGAAAGTCCGTATCAAATATGAAATATTCGCTTTTTTGCAATTGTCTTATCTCGGTCATCTTGCGATCGATACTAACAAATTACATCCGCTTCTACAGAAACTTCGGACGAAGTTGTAATTAATGCGTTTATAGGTAATATTGGCAGACAATTTGTATATATCTTTATTATATATCATAATTCGTCTCCAGAACTGGATTTGTTTTTTGCGTGAACCGATTACGGTTCACGCATCCTACATTGGCGAGTTTATTGCAATGACCATGGGCCATTCGGAT
>JAULBM010000008.1:1712158-1729689 GCA_032357055.1 Geukensia granosissima
ACCCGGCCGGGGATCGAACCCACGACCTTCCGCACTCGAGGCGAGCACGCTAACCATTACACCACCGAGGCGGTCCTGATTTAAAAAGGGCGTCGGCTTTGTTTGATTTCTCTAGGACAACAAATTTATTTATTGTACTCTTTATTGGTACTTGACTTTACAAACCAGCATTGTGTTTACATTAGAATAAGTATTAATTTAAAAGTAAATAAAAGTCAGGAGGTACATGTAAGTGATCAGGCCAAAACAAAAGCTGTTGTTTTTTTTTTGGACAAGCAGTTTCAATACATAAATATTCCTACCACTAGGTTAAAAAATCAACATATCAAAAACTGAGTTGTTTCAAAAGCGCAACTTGATGCGATCACAGCACGTTGACCTGCGAAGGTGAACATAAAAACTGTGATAAGTGTGGACACATTAATTTGCTTACTAGATTAGTGATCATTTTGACTCCAACTATCTCAGAAACTGACATATATTTTATTTCATTGATCATAAGGAATGTTTTGAAAAGCATTAATAAAATTGGATGAAAAATAGAAATTTCCCATATTCTACAAAATTTTTGGCTCATTTTGACCCCTTTTATCTTGAAAACGGTTAGATATGAGGAAAAGGAAAACTGTTGGCACACTATTGAAAGTTCTCATCGAGACGAATCTACTGAAAAACACCATCAAAATCAGATCAAAAATAAAATATCTATGTCGCCCGCTTGCCAGTATTGCCATTTATTAGACAACTGCTTCCCTTCCTCGTATCCGTCGTTTACCAACGAACCCCACCACAACCAAAAACACCAAACCCTAATGCAGCCCATTACCCTCTAGATATTCGTCCTATATTCCTGGTTCCCGTTCTCCAATGCTCGAGTTTCTAAATAATCTTGGTTCTAAGGCAAAAACCATTTTACTTTCTGGGAGCAGGGCATACCCGTAGCCAGGGGAGGTTCAGTGGGTTCGGATGAACCCCCCTTGAAAACCACTAAGTACTATTAAACTCGCAATTCAGAAATTCTGACTAATACAGTCTAAAAAAACAAGGCTTCCTGAAATGCAAAAAAATGCCAGGAAATGGCTAGATTGCAAGATTTTGCACTAAATACCACAGACCCCGACCGTGAAGTTCGCTTTGCGAGGTGTCGACTAACCCCCTACCCCACCCCTGAAAATTTCTGGCTAGGGACCAGGGACATTGAATTTTTTCAACAACTTTGCAGAGATTTTGGCAGAAAGAAATCTGGCTTAGGTAACCTTTGAAAACATTGATAAATCCCATGATTTCTTCTGCAGTTAAGCTTCAATTATATATAAAGCCCACAAGCGGGCGCACAAGCGGGCGCACAAAATTAACAGACCGAACACAAATCCCAGCCACACTCCTGAAAATTAAATGGTTAGCGCCAAAGTCCTATCCTTGAGTAAAAGGGTTCAGGCGGGATTAAAATTCGGAAAGCCTGGCTTGACCAGGGTGACTGCCTCTCTTCTTCAAGAGAAAACCAAGAAAACTTGGCATGTGCCGATGTGGTTTATAAAAAATCATTGTACATAATTATCAAACTCACAGTAACAAATTTCGCGCAAATATTTGGTCCATAGCGATCTATGTCACATCAAAACAAATCTGCGAAATAAGACAATTATTATACTATTAATTAATAAATAATAGTACTATATATCTTGTAACCATATATAAAAACAATCAATGAGAACTGCATTATTCCAGATTAATTCTGGTCCATTGAGGGTTATACAATCTTACAGTATAATACGGTCAGTAAATTTAGCAATTTATTTACCTATAGTTTATTTACTTCCTTAACGTGCTTAATACATTATATACAAATTCCTGGGTTTAAATTATTCTCGCGTTCTTAGTTCAAGATTAATTTCCCTTTAGAGAGCCTTGCCTATTTTAAGATTATGACAGATAGTTTACCGGTGATTCATGAAAAATTGCCATTTTATTCTAAGTCACTTTCTGACAATATATACTTCAATCTACCATTTATTTATGTAATAAATCAAACCTCCAGATGTATTATTATGTATTTACCATAAAACTAATACAAGTCCAAATATCTACAGAATTCTATACAACCATGGAATGTTTTTCCCTCAAGAGAAAAAGTATCTGAGTGTACATTGTAACCTACCTTGGCACCAATTTGGTTTCCACATTGTCCGGCTTGTAAATGTACGATTTCCCTCATTTTCTGTATCGGCTAGCTGTGCAGAGGTGAAAGTTTTACTGGTTATATACACTGTCGCAAATTTTTGTCGAATCAAATCCTTTGTCAGGTTACTAGCAACTACAAACGCTTGCTTTCATTGGTTGGTTTATCTGGATGACATCTTTGACCTGGGGGATTTATCATAATTCAAATCGCCATAGTTTAGAAAAAAATCGACAATAACAATATGATTTTTTTGTTTTTGGCAGATATTTTGTTTAAATCAATATCTTTGAACACTCCTGCGCGTTGCTTTTGAACTTTTTCAAATAGTCTAAAGCATACAGAAAATGCAATGCTTGAATATTACAACAGTGTATTGCAAATAGAAAAACAAAAACCCCCCAAAAAACCTCGGGTTTTTTTTTCTTTCAATCCAATTTTTTAATCGAGTTAACGTAAGCGGTACATATGGAATTCTCCGAAAGACAAATCACCCCGAAAGCCCATGCACGACTCCGGTAATTAATCGAGTATTCCCACAGGCGCTTGGGGCATCGGACCCCCCTTTTTTTCTTTTAATTTTTTTTGTGGTCTACAAAATCGAAAAAATCAGCGGTTCGCTTGGTCTTTAAGTGAGAGCTTCTCCCAGGCACAGGTTCACACGCATACTTGTATTTTCTAGATTCTGATTTAAAAAAGGGCGTCGGCATTTCTTTGGTTTCACCAGGACAATGATTTTATTTATTGTACTTTTTATTGGTACTTCACATTGTAGCCGTGCATTGTGTTTATATTAAAATAAGTATTATATAAACTTAAAAGAAAATAAAAGTCATGAAGTAGAAGTGATCAGGCCAAGATAAAAATAGTGTGTTTATTGCCGGTTTTTCGACAAGAAATTTTAAAACATAGGCATTCCTACCATTCTGCCAAAAAGAAATCAACATTTTTAAAAATGAGGTGTTTGGAAAGTGCAGCATAATACGATCGCAACACGTCGACTTGCGAAAGTGAGAAATGACATTTTTGTTAGTGTGGACACAGTATTTTGCTGGACTACATTGACACAATAATTTATGTGCTGACACGGTAAGGTGCCGGACACAGTAAAGTGCTTGACATGCACAGAAATATGACTGGATCAGTTATCATTTTCGCCCCTCTTATCCCGAAAATGGGGTATAAATTTTATTGCATTGATCATAAGGAATGAAAATCAACCATCAAAATCGGATGAAAAATAAAAATGTTCCCTATCCTATAATATTTTTTTTTTTTTTTGCCAAAGTTGTGTTTTTCTTTGTTTTGCGTCCGCGTGCGGGTAGGTTTTAAGTCTTTTGATGTCAAAAACAAACACAGAAAATATTCTATGAGCAATTGTAATATTGAGAAGAATTATCTCAACATCCCCCAAAACATATCACTATCGTTGATCATCGATGTAAATATAACGGCCTCATGGAGGTAATACAAGCTGTATAAGTGCAATATGTAAGCAATCAAAGCTGTTCTCATTTTGTGTTTGTGTGTTTTTGGTGCGGACGGGCTGGTTGGTTTTGAAAACTAGACCTGAAGCAAAACAAATTAAAAACGGACACGATCTAAGCTTACTTTTACCCCTTTTTTCTCGAAAGTGGTAAGTGATGGAGAAAATCTGTTGACACACAACTGAGAGCTCGCATTGAGACAAATCTACTGAAAACAAAATAAAATACTTAAAAGTATATTGCGCAATAAGATGCATAAAAGTCATTATATTTCATACTCGTTTCAAGGACAGAATTAGGAAATGTTTTTGATGTATATTAATTCTATTTTTTTAAAACTGAATATTTCATAACAGAAATAATAAATCATGCGATGGTAGACCAAAAAGTAAAAATTCCTTGTATATCAACGTGCCATGATATAACTATGATCCAAAAGTAATATAAAAATCTTACCAAATCCCCTTATTTCCAATGGAGTCGATCCTTAGATAAAATAAACATGCCTGGATTTCTGCGCAAATTTCTGTTTAATTTCTGACTGGGATTTCTGAAAAAGTATAAAATATCAAAGGATCGAAAGTGTTTTACTTAGAAGACAAACATGACCATGACCAACAGATCGAATCGAGACAAAAGATTAGTACACCAAGTACAATGTACATGTAGCACTTGTGTAGTACGAACTCTATGGTGAGGTAAACCGGAAGGTATTATTTTATATCAATCCAATTTAGCGACCAAAGAAAGGTAACTGCAATGAGATTAGTAGGTTTATGTCCGTCGCTTCTTCATCGGGTATCCATACGGGTACATCATATTTCTATCTTATGAAATGTTGCTTTGATTTTCTATCATTTCGAGATTTCAAAAAGTACAACTCTCAGACATATTGGTCAAAGATTAACAGTCTTCTTTTAAAGTTGTTTGAAAAACTGAAAATCACATACTTCGTAAAAAGTCAGTTTACTATCGTTATTGCTGGTCCAAAATGAAAAATACTTATAGAATAACAAATTAAATATATATTAAACAAATGAAGAAAACACTGATTATACAGATTATATATATGGAGTATCACCCTCGAATTAAGGGCTTAAAATTGTACTCATGCACAAATATGAAAAAAGAGACTACTTCTTATCACAACAACGGTTTAAAACGCTCCGCGAGACTCAAGTCTGTTAAATGAAAGCCACACCAAGAGAGTGTCAGTTGTCTGAGTAGAGTACGGACAATTAACAACTTGATATCAATAAAACATTGGCCATGTTAGTTAACTAAATCAATCAAGACTACAACATTTATGTTTCACACATCTTTCAAATTCATGAATGATATTGAATGTCTGGTTTCGTCATAAAGCTGATAGGGGTTTTACTCTCTAATATACTTTTTACAAATGTAAACAAACAAACAATTTTGTTATGATAATAGGTTCTGTAAACAATATTGAACCAGCTACGCAAAATACTGACCGTTAACAGAGCTTTATTGACTAGATTTATGATAGGACAGGACAAACAAGACTTAGTAAAAAGCTTTTATTTTCCGCCAAATACTAGCAGAATAATTGGTGATATTTGAAAAAATTAAGACAAAACTAAAACTTAAATCTCGAAGGAAAGATATTTTTTGGAAACGTGTGACTTTCAGTGGACGCTGATTTTGCTCCACTATAACCTGCTTCTTCTAAATTTCAGATTAAAACTTAAAACCACTACTCTGTCTTTATATAGGAATCAGCAACAATGTCAGTAGTTTTAAACTCCGATCAGGGTTATACATACATTATTCCAATACATGGCATATTATTATGAATTAATAGGAATTAGACGATATGGTATTGATATGTCTAAAAATGGTATTTATATCTTATAGTGGAAATGTTTTTTCTATATTGATGGGTGTAATTAAATGCAATGTAAAAGGTTCTGTTTCCCTCATTATCACAAAATTCACGACCGTAAATGGCAAGGAACACAATCGATATACACTTTTCGTTCCCCATATAAAAACAGTGTCTTCTTTCCAATTTTATTTTGTATAACTTCTGAATTATTTCAACAAAGTTTTTACTTGAAATATAAAGCAAAAGATTTGAACAACTTGTTGCACATAGTTTTTTGTAGGCAGTCAGTGCAAAACGGTCTAAAGTTCGGTTGACGAACCAATCGGAACCCCCTTGAGACATCCTGGCCATTATCTTGAGTTAGCACTGATAAAAAATTCTAAATGTTTTATATAATCTCAGAATATGAGTAAACTTTAACTGGTAGAAACCTTTTTTTATTTGAGCAGGTGCAATTTTTTTTTATTTAATTTTAATTTTAAAAAGAAAGCAGTGTAAATTAATTGTGATATCGGGCCTTAGGTAGAGTTATTAAGAATAAATTCCTGAACTATTTCTAAGTAAAGAATACACAAAAATTAAAATCAGCACGGCTACATAACATGAATTTATGTGGTGTTTGCTGATACATGATTCTTAGGCATACTGGCATCGCAGTTAAGCCATAAATAAGATAAAATCCTTCAACAGATAAATGAAAATGCACCAGCAAAAAACCATACATTGATCGAAATCTAACATCTTTAAGATACATAATTTTGTCTCTGATTGAAATGTGGATTACAGGTTTTTGGGACATCGGTAATTATATAAATTCCTGCACTTTAAAAATAAAAAAGGCAATGACTGAAAATTGGCAATATAAAAGAAAAACAATAAGAAAGCAGGATTCTCGGGAAGTTGATACATTACTTATTGCATGGGAAAGGTTTATTTTGTATGTATTTTATGTAACCAGCAAAATTTATTCTTCTGATGTCAAACAGGTAGCAAAGGACATTTTTAAAATATCGTCATAGTTTCCAATGTTAAAACAATTCTGGCTATGGCGATCTCGAATTTCGTAATGGAATGAAAAAAGTTTTGTAGAGGACAGTCCTTGCACCATCCAGATATCAAATCACTTCAATTTCAAATAAGAGTTTTAGATGACATGAAATTTTCCATAGGGTCTAATGCCTAACCAGGTCCGACTGTTGCGGTAATCTTGAATATGATCGGCTTTTGTAGAGGACCACGCAATGATCTTATGCAAAACAAGACATATCAATGTAGTTTTTAACAAGAAGAAATTTAATGTTTAAGCAAATTAGAATGCATAAGCTCTCACTGACAGCCATATTGATAACACAAACAAACAACAACATAACTTTTGTACAGGACATTTCAATGAACATTTCTGAGCTTTGTCCAAATTAGATAAGCAAAGATAAGCATAGATGGTATACAAAACTCATGTATATAAGTTTATTATTGTTAGTCATTGCAAACTAACGAGATATATGTCTGGTGGTTTTTATCATATTATATTAGTACGTACGTTTACAACATTTGTACGCGTTAAAGGTATTTTTTTAATAAAAATGTACATTATATTTGAAAACTTATGCAAGCGGATAATTTGGGTAAAAACAATAAAATTTATCTAATGATTTCTTGGATTTTACTAAATCACATTTAAGGAAGCAGTTGAGTAAACCGCCATTTGATGACAAATAATCAAAATGTTCACAGAATAAGTGTAGGTTAATGCAATAACCTAACTGCAGATGGTGTTTGAAAACCATATTGCTTACTATTTAACTCACCTCTCCAAAACCTATCATTAAAAGATAAAACAAGTCAAAGAAGCAGAGTAAAGGTGGTAGATTTATAAGGCTTTGAATTATCTCAAGCCTACGGATACCTATTCTAAAACACTCGCTCACAAAGGCAACGTAACTCATTAACAGTCTCAAGCATACGTGTTCAACTCGTTAACAGACTTAGTACGGATGAAAGTTATTCCAGCACTTAGATGAATGAATAATGCTTTTTGTCCGCAATTTAATTAGAAATAGCACTTTGAAAACCAATCTTGCTCTGAGTTATGGTGTCTTTAATATACTCCATATTGATTATTTACATTTTAGGTGTATTTTTATTATATGGTAGTTTTACGCCTTTTAGCTTTTTTCAGACAACATGCGTTTGCTTTTCAATAATATTGTATAGGTTCATTCTTCAATAACAACCATTTTGACAGATACAAATAAATCTTTTTGAAGTTGAAGTGTTATTGTAATATCCATGTTTAAGTGACTTTTACTATTTTTTCTTGTCAACAGACTCGTTTATTACTCGGTCAATGAACTCTTTTTTGACGTGGCAATCATTCAACGGACTTGAGTCCCGCGAAGCGTGTTTAACCCCTGGGTATTGTGCCAAACTAAATAGCATCGACAGCATATAATAGGACAAAAATGAAGCCAAAATTGAGTTTTTATGCTAATTGTTGGACAACGTTGATTCCTAACAACAGAGTAAATGTACCAATAAAGTATTTTAAAGTCGGTTTTCACCCAGAATAGGTCACGCGGAGTGCTAAAATAAATAGTAAAGCATGTCAAAGATAAACACCAAAACTAAACATCACAACAAAAGTGACAAATGGTGAAGGAACTGGCTATGTCAGCTGCGGAAACAAGACAACAGAGCCCGGCATTCTTTTACAACTTCGTGCCAGCAATTAACTCAGCTTTGCCTTTATAACAAATATTTTGTAAAGGTCAAATTAAGAATAGAATTTTGTTGAAATTATGTATAACTATATATATACCAACACCACAATAACAGTTATACAAGAGACACAGGACGTATGATTCCTACACCTCAGGAACACTTGTTCATTCTCACGATTCTTGAAGTCTCTTTCTATAGCTTATGTTTTTTGTTTTTTAGTTCGTCTTGCTGCTTTGACTGTTACATTATCTAAGGCTTTCTGGTCTTTTAAGGTAAAGTTAAACTCTTTTGCATTATCGGAGGGTTTCTTGCCTTTTTTGGGGCTATATAAACACTTATTGAATCTGTTACATTATCTAAGGTTTTCTTGCCTTTTTGCATTATATTAAAGATATCTGGTATTTTTTCTGGACTATTCGAAACAGTGCAAATAATGTTTTGATTTAAGCCTTAGCCTAAGAGAACAGGATTTGGAACAAAATGTCAGAAACAGCAAGTACTTTTGGGAGGTCAGTACATCTTCTTGTCTTTTGTTTTATTTGTTATTGTCTGCGTATACTGTGTATCGACTTCAAAAAGTTAAATCTTATGCAATCGGTTTTTAAGTCGTTTTGCATACCACTAATCCAGGTTAGGGGTGAGGTTTAGTTCTCAAAAAACATTTTTGACACCACCACATTTTTGTGCCTGCTCTAAGCTAGGAAACCGTAATCAGGTGGATGTCTTGTTTTTACGTTACTTGTTTTACATTGTATAATTATCTGGTTGATAGTTGTTACATTTGGATGACCTTTGACCTTTTACAGCATGCCGTAGAGTGTAGACATGTGTCTTTTATTGAAGGCCTTATAGCAACCTGTAGATATTCACAAGTACTTTACACGTATTGTATGGCTGTTTCAAAGACAATCATACGACATCTCTCTTTTCTATATATATACATGTGTAGTTAAATGCTATGATGATGTTAAGTACTGCGTATAACAATGTAACAATTTTCTTTTACATTTCAGATAAACAGTTGATTGGTGTCATCTTTAAAATGTGAGTAGTGTTGCCGGTTTTCTTTTTCCGTAGTACATATTAATAAGTATGATGCTTTTCTATATTGGTACATCGTGTTCACTCTTGTTTGATTTGCAATTTTTAAAATTTTGTATCAACTTTAAATGTTCAAACTTTTTAAAGGTTTATAGTCAGATTGTCTAAACACTGTCCCAAGTCAGGTGAGAGGTGAGGGCTCACTATCATATTGAACCCAACCGCATACTTAATGTTTATCTGACCCAACACTGGAACCTTTAGAACAGTGTTGTCTTTTTTGATGTTCTAATGTTTGGTCGATTTTTGTTACATATGAATAGTTTCTTATTTCATTCTCGTGGGATTTTATAGCTTGCTGTACCATGTGGGTATTTGTCTATTTTTGGAAGGACGGAGTATCTGTAGTTGTTAACATATTTGCAATTTGGACTCATTGCGAGTTATACCATATCTCCTTTTTCTATATTAACCACTCCGGAGCACTTGATCAAATTTTGTTTGAATATGGTTTTGGTTTTCTTGTTCTTAGTTTTTTATGTCATTGGCTTGTTTTGATGTGATATTTTCATAAGATACTTTTTATGCTTCTCTACCACAAGAGAAAGGACTAGCTCATATGTTGCAGAGATTTGTTCTATGAAAGAACCTAGTCTGTTATGAAACAGACATGGAAAAGAAGTTTTTTATCGCCATCCTTTGTTTTGTTGACATAAAAAATAAGACAATAAAACTGTTCATACTTCCATCATTTTATTAAAAACAATAAAGCAAGAAGTTAAGCAACAGTGACGGAATTTATTTTAGCATTGGTAGACGTACATTATAATTCATGTCGTCGGAAAGAGCTACTCGTTCTCTAGCTGGATCACTTAACTAGATCTAAGTCATCTAAATGTTTTACAGGAAATGCTTCCATTACCCTCTCTTGAATTACATAAACTTCAACAAAAATATCAACATGATAAATAATCATAAATATTCAAACGACATATATACCATCTTGTGCAAACAGTCCTTAATCCTCTGTACATTAAACCTTTTCAATATTACATGTATAAAAACAATAAAAATATCTTATATACTCTGTATATCACAATGAAAAAAAATAAAAATGAAATATTGCACTTTTTTCAGAAAAATAAAAAATAGAAAAAATTGTGCCAGTATTTCCATAGCAATTCCCTGTACTCTCCGAAGCTCTTATTGTACATAAAATGTCACTGTAGACTCTTCTTTAAAGATCAGTACAATAAAATGAAACGTGCATGCCTCGCTGTGCCGAGCATTTATTAGATCTAACCGATTTACTTCATTAATGAAACAGAAAATAGTCCATGCAGCAAACACGCGCAGTAATATGCACCAGTTATGAATATTCAACAAAAATAAATAATCTGTACAATATAAATTAGGGAAACAATTGGAATTATGTCTTTGTAATGTCACGTATCAACATTTACACAGCTTTTTTTCGTTAAGATGATGATTCGATGATGACTCCTTTATTTTGAAATCTGAAAAAGATTAATATATAGTATTAAACAATATTGAAACATCGATACATGTACATACTGCGGACAGTACTATAGCAAATCTGTATTAAGTGAGTAATTTGGGTACATTTACATTACTATAAAATTATTATTAAATTTATTTTTGATTCTGCATCTTAAAAAATCAGTAAAAAATAATCATTCTTATTTAACTATGAAATTATCAAAATCCATTAACATACAATATTTTACAAGTCAGAACTAATATCAACTTACGTGTGTTTAAACCCTAACAACTCTAGTTACTTCCCGTGAGACAGACATGGATCGTGATCTTCGGACAGCAGTAAGGTTTTTCTCGGCCATATCAGCTCTCTGTTCGGCTTCATCAATCATTGATTGAGCCTTGCGGTATTTATTCATGGTGATACTGGCAACATCTTCCTACAAGTTAAATTCGAAGTTCAATATGCATATAGACAAATCATATGATTTCAAATATTGGCAATAACACAACTTAAGTCAATATACCACCCGGTATTTGATTTCCGTCTGTATAGTATATATGTTTTAACGATCTGCAAACTTGAATTTGTAAAGACCGAAATATTTCATGATATTCTGATTTCATGAATTTTACTGTTTGATTGCATAAAATTAGGCTATATTTTTAACCAAGTGATTATTCAGTATTAAAATTGTGACGATCTTCTTCGTTCATAAGCGAATACTTACGGCCTCTTCAATCATTCTCTTGTATGTCTTGCATTTCATTGTGAGTTGATCTGTAAGACTGGTGAGCTCGGCAACTTGACGTCTGTCATCATCGGCTTGTTGAACGGATTCCTTCCATTGGCGTTCAAATTTACGGGCAGATGCAGCAGCTTCTCTTAGACGTCTCTGGTCAGCCTCAAGTTCATTCTCCAAATCACGGACCTACAAAAGGTGAATACACTTATAAAAATGGTCATAGATCTAGAAAGTAAATTTGAATGTAGTTATATAATCACGAAATCGTACTAAAATTCCCATCATTACAAAGTAGCCGATATAACACAACACAACTTTCCGATTGACCTATTCAGAAATGCTACATCCGTCCTCGTAAGACGAATTGCGAAATTTCAGCGTCCATTTTAATGAAGTTTCAACCAGAAAAATGATGTTTCCAGAATTTTTTTTCATTTCTCAAATGATTTATTGAAGCTGCTTTTTAAAATAAACAATTTATCTATAAAGACTCTTCACCTATTAGTCAAAAGTTGACAAGCACCGCAATATAAAAGACAGGTATAATTGCAGAATTGGAACAAGTTACGGACAAATTTTAATCATAAAATGTTAAACTTCAAATGCTAGATAAATGATACTGTCATCGTATATTTCAACACGGACGTTTAATGCAACACTTACTCTAGCCTGGAGTTTGGCAATCTGTCTCTTTCCTTCTCTTTGAGCAAATGCCTCAGCCTCTTCCAAACGGACGGTAATTTCTCTGATCTCAATCTCGAGTTGTTTGCGGAGGGATTCGGCATTCTTGTAGTTCTCTTGCTCTTGTCTGAGCTCATCAGCAAGTCTGTTGACCTCGGCTTGGAGACGGTCTGCACGTTCCTCAGCAGCTCTCTGGCCATTAAGGGCGTCATCGAGATCGCTCTGCATGGCAGCAATGTCAGCTTCCATGCGGCGTTTGTCGTTTGTGAGGGCTGTAACTTGAAGTTGAACTTCGGTGAGGCGGACGGTGACTTCTCCAAGTTCGTTCTCGGCATTCTTGCGGGCTCTTTCGGCCTAAGATGATAAAAATATCATGAATTGTTAACAAAGGCTTTTTTGTTTTCCTATCTTTTAGATTAAGAAGCATTCACAAATGTAAGGAAAAAATAATTTTGTGGTAAAAATTAGTTTTTCGTAAGACTTTCAGAATAAAATTACAGGATGAAATTGAAAATAACATATGGTATAACTCGAATAATTCTGCGCTCTCTTTGGGTCAATGGTCTTTCGAGAATGTTGTGATCGATAGTGAACAAAATATAACGTCTGAATTATTCGGATTACATTTGATAAAGAGATGGTTAGAAATTTATGGATGGTTGTGTATTGATAAGTTGTAAAATTATTGTTAATAAAATATGAGCAAATAATATAATGCATTATGAGTAAACTTACATGCTCCAATAGAGATCTGGCATCTTCTAACTCTTGTTGAAGGGTGATACGTTTCCTCTCGGAGAGTGAGAGTTGGTTTCTAGCTTCATCTAACTGACGTTGTGTTTCCTCCAATTGCAGTTCCAATTCCTAAAGGAAGACAACAAATTGTTTTAAAATATGCAGGTATCTCGTGTTCAAAACAGTTGGCCAAAAGCCAACAATAACAGAAGCCATCAGTGAATTATGGCGATAAAAACACAAAACCTTTATTTTAGTAAAAATTATTATCAGCAGCAAAAAAATTATGATAAAAGTACAGGAAGTAGATTAAGGAATGAAAAAGAAACAACTCACCCTGTTCCTGTTCTGAAGACTCTTGATTTGTTTCAAGTATTCAGCATTAGCTCTGTTGGCGTTGTCCAAGGCACCTTCAAGTTCACGGATGTCGGTTTCGTATTTCTTCTTGATTCTGGTGATTTCGGTCTTGTATCTGGTCTCTACTTCTACTAGAGTTCTCTGAAGTTCATCAATGGCACGTGCACTGCTCTTCCTGAAAAAAAGAGTATATGATTGGATAAGTAAAAGTCGCCATTTTCAGCTTTGAACGACCACAACATTTTAAATTAAAAAACAAAGAATCCAAATCGAAACATCAATTCTGATCCGAAAGTCCAACAAATGAATGTTGAAGTTAATAATTATCAATTTCGTTTCTCCATTACGTTGCAATTGGAACTGCAGCAAATGAATGCTGATGAGGATACATCCGCCTGTTTGCCATGGTGAGAACTGCTGAATAAGTTTGTTTGAAGCTTCAAAATGAAGAAGATCCGATAAAATTATCTATATTTTTAGAAAACTGACTAAAAACCGCTGTGAACTGACCTTGTGCGTGAAAGAAATCTAATATAATTCCTAAGTGTATGCTTTATCTTTCTTATCATAATAGGGTGTATATCTTCGAGCTTGGAAGATGTAGCCTTATCGAAATAAAAATCTCGTACAAATATGAATACGTCATCTTTTTATCTTTTTTATTTTTTTATGCAGTGGAATTTAATCATCTTAATTGTGCAACACAGACACCTACGCATTTTTCTACAAAACTGACTGTTTGCTGTGCTAGACTTAACTTTTTTACAAAATTTTGACATTTTGGATAAATATTTGATAAATCGCATATTGTTTAATTGGCTTGTATACTTTCCGACCTAATTTATCAGAAAAAATATTTTTTGATAAGGGTTTCATACATCAGTCGATAGGGATTTTTATTAAATTTGATGTTTTTGCTGGAAAGTGATGTACCACGTGTTAAGCCTAAAACAAGAAAATAAAAGACTATGTGTATTCGTGCTAAATTACAGTGCAAGTAATTATACCTGATGCTGTCAATTTCTTCATCCTTCTCACGAAGTCTCTGTTCCATCTCAGCTCTGAGTTGGTTAAGGGCAGCTTGGGCGGCAGCAAGTTTGGCCTCAGCATCACGGAGAGCCTCCTCAGTGTCACGGAGAGCACTGGCAAGATTGTCACGCTCAGCCTCCAATTGAGCTTTAAGAGCTGTCAACTCATTGATCTGTCTGTTTGCACTCTTCAGTTCATTGTTTGCTTCTCTGAGAGCGTTCTGAAGGTTAGCATTCTCTCTTTCCAAGTTTCCGTTCTTTTCTGCGAGTTCAGCATTTGCAACTCTGAGTCTGTATAACTCTTGTTCAAGATTGGCTTTGTCGTTTCTGAGTTGGGCATTCTCAGCTCCGAGGTCGTCACATCTCTTTTGAAGAGCAGCGTTGTCGTTCTCCAATTGTCTGTTCCTCTTTGTAAGGTCTTGGACAATGATTTGTACCTAAAAATTAATATGAAAACATAAAGTTCCGAGATGTGAAAGTCAGATTTATGAAAAACTGGAAAAACACCAGCTCATATAAATCGAATGTTCCACTAGCTGGCGAAAGGTTTGATTTAATTGGACAAATTTAATAAAAATTATAACAATTTACATTCAAAACAGGTTTAAACATATTACAAAGTGGTTCTCAACAATTCATCAGTCATAATTTTTTTTTTCCAAATTTAAATTTTCAGTTTATGCTAAACTCGTATTACTTTTCTCAGTATTCCATACTAAACATATATTCTATTTTTTTTTAATTAGTCTCAATTTGATGATTTCATATTACTCATTCCTGACTACTAAACGATCGGATTCTCAGATTTTAGGAAAAACTCAAGGATTTGATAAAAATCTGATTTAAGATGTTTTATTTAATACTACTTACGTTCTCGAGTTCAATGGTGATTTCTCTGATCTCAGCAGTAAGTTTGTTCTTGGTTTTTTCCAGAGAGTTGCATCTGATTCTAAGTTGTTCGCATGTGTCTTCTAATTCTTGGATTCTGACGGTCAATCTTCGTCTGAAAATTACAAACATATGTGTTATACATGCGCCGCGCAAATAAAGATATTATAAACCATATTTTTCATTAACAAACAAATCACCGAATGGAATCACACTTATTGTAATGAAATGCTGGAAACTATTTCAATATTCGTACTTTTTCTTTATTTGCTAAATTAAAAATTCTGAAAAAAACATAAATACAATAGAGTGTAAGCGTCGTTCTTCCCACAATTCCGTTGTATATCCGAAATGCGCATACCTGACTTCTTCAAGCTCTTCCTGTTTGGCCATGAGTTCTTTGTCGTATTTGGTCTTGAGGGCGGCGTAATCGGCGTTGACCTTGCTGAGGGAAGCACGGAGTGTGGAGGCGGCTTCAGATTCTTCTTCATAACGGGCGTTCAAGTTGTCGTAGTCGGACTGGAGGGCTGCCAATTGTACTTGGAGGTTTTGTCTTTGCTGGAAACGAACAGAAAAGAAAATAATTTCTACTTAAAATTTTATCAATAATGGCGTAAAGCTGAAGTATAATTTTATTACGATTTCATTGGCCTTTCAAACTGTCGAAGGAAATTAAAAATATGGATTCACTGTTTTTTTTCATTATAAGAAAGGGTAAATGCTGCAAAATACATCCAGAAATGTTTTTATCAATTCTGTATGAATTTATTTTTCTTAATTTAAAAATTTTGTCGGGTGACATCATCATTTATCAACTGTACAAATCACTGAAAAACTTTCAGTATTTTAAGAAAAAAAATTAAAATATAAATATAAATATACACACCCTGCTCTCGTCGTCAAGATTCCTCTTCAAGTCGTCACACAAAACTTGGAGTTGAGCCTTGGCTTTGGCGAGACCGGCATTGGCACCATCCAGTTCTTGTACTTGGTGTTGCAGGTCGAAATTTTCTTGAGTCAAACGTCCCTTTGTGGCGTTGGCATCATTCAATTGACGTGTGAGGTCATCTACGGAGGCTTTAAGGCGGCTGTTTGATCCCTCAAGTGCATCGATTTTGGAATCAGCTGACATCTAACAGAGGAAAAAGTCATAAATTGTAAAAATATTGAAAATGGAATATGTGTATGATAAGTAAATATTTGTTGTCTTTAAAATAAAAATGAAGATTTCAATAAAATTTTGCTATCTCTTTTGCTAGAAGTACTTGTTACTAATGTTTATATTCTTTTCTTGAAAATATATCAAAATTAGAAGAAATATTAATCAACACCAATATCGTGCTTCAGTGAAATTTTTAATCTTTTGTACTAAAAACAAACATTTGACAGTTCTTACATTGGTTAAAGCCCCGTTTTAGTTTTTACATTGGTTAAAGCCCTGTTTTGACCAAAGCAATGAAATGATTGTAAAAAGGCGCATACAAACCTTGGCTTTTGAGAGACCATCGTTCATAGCCTGGAGAGAATCAATCTCAATAATGAGTTGATTCTTTTCCTTCTCAGCTCTGAAATGAAATAACAAATTTTAGTCTTCGTATCATTTTTAACTGTCATTTTACCACACTGTTCATTAGTTTATTTTCGAAAATGAATGCTTGTATTTATTCATAATGTGTGTAAGATTGCATATGCTTGCATACCATTCTTGCAGATTGAATTCTACAAAATGATTTATTTTTGAAAACATTGTCAGCGGGCAGTAGCATAACAGACGAGTGTGTGCCATACTTAAAAAAACATTGGATTTTCCAGAATAAACTAATATTGGCGCACCTAGCTTTGGCTTTTCCCATATGTTCCAACTGGTCTGTTAGATCGTTGAGGGCTTCTTGGTGTCTCTTCCTCATGTTGGATTCGGAAGCCTCAAACTGGACGCTGGCCAATTCCAAATCTTTGCGAACTTTGCTGATCTCTGCTTCACGCTTCCTGCTTACCTCACTCTACAATAATTAGATTAATTAAAACTGTTTCTTTACTTTAATTTAAAGCGTTTCATGTATGTAATCAAATTATATTTTATGTAACTGATTAAAAATAAATGCTATTTTAAAGCGAATTTTATTTTAAAGTCATAGCAATAATCATAAAAATATATATGTTGTCCAGAATAAGAAAAAAATTATACCTGTATCCAAGGCCGTAGCCAGGGGGTGCCACAGGTGCATGTGCACCCCCCTTTTCAAAAAAAAAAAAAAAAAAAACTATTTCCTTTGTAGAAAAATTCAGCAAGTGTTTTGAAAAGGCTGAATCATTACA
>JAULBM010000008.1:1738599-1761613 GCA_032357055.1 Geukensia granosissima
CGACAATCGACCTAATCTAAAGCAAAAATGGTGAACATGTAACAATAAATGACTAACAAAACAACAACAACCACTGGGCTACAGTTTCCTGGTTTGGGACAGGCACATTAGTATGTGGTGGGGTTAAACCGGTTGGTGAGCGCTCAACCCTTCCCCTAGCCTGGGCCATTGGTGTGAAAAAAACTCAGTAAAAAACACAATATAAAAATCAGTTGAAATGCATTTAACACTTGAGATCGATACTGGAAACCAATAACAAATATAATTAAAATGTGTTTTTTTATTTTACAAATATAGTCGACAACATCGTCTATATTGTCATTAACTTTGCCTACATCGTTGACATCGACTACATCTTGTACATCGCTCTCCGTTCAATTTACATCGTTAACATCGACGACATCGCGATGTCAACACCATCGTAACGACATTGTCTACATTTTACAACTTGTTGTCTACATCGTTGACATTGACGATATCGCGATGTTGACAACATTGTGTCAACTTCGTACGCATTGTTAGTCTTGCTGACTACATCGTTGACATCAAAGACATTGCGATGTCAAAAACATCGTTATAAAACCGTCTACATTGCTAAACTAACAGTCAACATCGTTGAAATGGACGACATCGCGATGTCGACAACGTCGTGACGACGTTGTCTACATCTTTCAACTTGTTGTCTATATTGTTGACATCGACGACATTGCGATGTCGACAACAGCGTGACGATATCGTCTTTATCGCCTTACCAGTTGTCTACATCGTTGGCATCGACAACATTGCAATGTTTACAATATATTAGCAACATCAAATACATTGTTAATTTTGTTGACTACATCGTTGACATCGACGACATCGCGATGTCAACAACATCGTTAAGATATTGTCTACATCGCCAAACTAACTGTCAACATCGTTGATATCGACGATATCGCGATGTTAACAACATAGTGACAACATCGTCTACATCGATGACTTCCGTATAATAATTATGTCGTCGTATTCAGTTACTAAATCAAATAATGTGTTATATAAATATATAGAAAACTGCACATATCTTGATTAATTAGAAATCCATGAGACAAGCACCTACAAAAATGGAATGAAAAGAAAGTCAGCAGAACAGTCAGATGCAGCATCAGTTTCATAGACGTGTAATGACTCAATATGCTGAGTGCGTTACTTATTGAAAATTTTGTATATTTCCAAAACCATAACTCAGCGATGCAATATATCAGTCTGTTTCCCATGCGATTTTTTTGTCAAAAGTAAAAAAATATCTTTTGAAAATCATTTATACTGTTTTATGTTTTAAGACTTGAATGGAATACCTGATGTATCGTGCACGTATAATATCAGAAAACCTAAAGCAGACATTATCGGTTATTATTTATTAGTTGGATTGTCTGTTTTGAACTAGTAGGCAGCAACTGCGAGTCCTCTTTCGAGGTTGATACTTTTGTTGTATCATGTAATAGTTTTTATTGTATTTGTTGTTGGTTTCCTGCATCGATGTCAAGCGTGTTTTTATTGCTGTTTTGCCACACCACTGTCCCAGGTTAGGGGGAGGCCTAAGCATTTACGAACTGGTTAAACCCCGACACATACTTAATGGCCTGTCCCAACCCAGGAACCTGTAGTGCAGTGGTTGTCGTTGTTAAATAAGTCATTAATTAATTTTTGTTTACTTTTTTCGATAACTTAGGTCGATTGTCATGTTTTATGAATAAATTTACATTTTGTATTTTGGGACCTTTTACAGCTTCCGTTATGGTATGGACTCATGGCCATAATGGGACCAGTAGAAGTTATTTGGTGGATGGCTGTCTCATGGACCATCATGTCACATCTCAAATTTTTATACTCAATACAAATCAAAGGTTATTATTAAACATACTTTCAATAATTGATTGATTTTTAACAGTAAAAGTATCAAACGGAGAACTTAGTAAACAGTATTTTCTGTAAATATTCAGACCTTTTATCCAAATATGACTAATAGCGGATTGGAAAACGTTGCGGCAGGTGTTCTCAAACAGGAGCTACTTTACCTTCAGGACCGCTTAAGTTTACTTCTGGGTAGTTTTTTTTTGCATTTAGTTGTATATGTACATTATAAGACATAAGAAACAAAGTATTCGGTTAAAGGTTTTCGTGTTGTCTCTTTTACAATGAAAACTAATTAATGGTAATGTAATTCTAGCGATCACAGTGGGTTGTCATAAACGCCAAAGATAAATCATTTGTAACGGTAGTGTGGCTTATTTTTGACTGGGTTGTCATGTTTCCGTTCAACCCTGATATAAGGATTTAACAAACGACTTAATAGAAGAAATAGATAAAATAAATGACTCTCAATGCATTCAATTGCGAAACTCTAAATAAAGTACATGTAGATGATTGAATTCAAAATATAACGTATATACGATATGAAATTCCCAATAGTTGTAACTATCATAGCAAAATTATGACAGTTGGCAAACTGCCGGAAAATATTCCGTAATAATTATACGTATCAGCAATATGATTAGTACGTAAAATCTGTTAGCACCAAAGTCGTTATTTGACCATTCGTATGTTCAAAATATCAGCATTTCAAATTAACGGTACCTTATCTACTACAATCGACTTCTTAAAGTCTTACACAGCAGTCTTGGTAAAATTGTTATATTTTCATTTGTCCATGTTGTTCATTTGTTTTTTTTTTTAGTTTTTAGTATTGTGTTTTTGTCGTTTAAGTCTTGTCCTCGTTGTTCTCCGGAGTTTGTCAGTACTTTTACATTTTCCCTTTTCCTCGAATATCCCCTTGGTATTTCTTGACACATTTTAAAAGTTACAATTAAAACAAAAAGGCTTTTTAGTATAGTTGCATTCGAGTTGACATCATGTGCGAATGTGACTTTCAAACTGAAATTAACTGCCTACCCTTAAAATGGATAAACCCACAAATTCTATGTGTTTGTTTGTTTTTTTTAATTATTACACAAATGATTTTATGACTGTCGTTAGCTACTTCCATGGCTCAATGGTATTGTGTTGAATCGCGTGTAAAGACTAAACTTTAATTTGAAATAAGGTCAAATTTGGAAAAAAAGTCAATTTTGCCGCTGTATTTTTTGTGTGTAAGACAGTCTGTGAAATTTAATATAGGACACTATTCTTGTTTTTAAAAAATGTACTTGGTTTGTGTCTTCTCATTAATTACCTGTCTAGCGATGTCATGTACTTAACAATTAAAATGTTACTATGTTTGCATCGCTTAATGATATTCTGACAATATTACTCATATCGCGATATTGACAATGTATACATAGTAGATAACAACATTTTTATACCACCTCACAAAACCGGCGATTTAGAATCAAATGCAGAATATAAAGAGATCGTCAACGTTATGCGATAGCGTGTTGATAATGCCTACGTCACGATAACGACGATGTCAAAAACGTAGACAGATTACATAGCGATCTTGACGACGTCGAAGACCACTGTTCCGATATTGTTTACATCGCAATATCGGCTATGTCGACGACGTAAAAAGAGTACAAAACGATGTCAACAACGTTGTACGATATCGTAACGATATTGTTTAGATCGTGATATCTGCAATGTCGACAACGTAGACAGACGTCCTTATGATGTCGACAACGTCGTACGTTATCGTGATGATATCGGTTACATCGCTATGTCGACAATATCGATGCTACTTTGTACACTGGACATTAATGAAAAAGTTTGGCTCTCCAATGTTGTTAACAAACGATATCTCTATAAAAATAAGGTGGAAAGCGTAAAGAACGAGAATTCCTGGTAAAAAGTTCGGGAAATTTTTGGCCCAAGAATTTTGCTAAAAAATCAGAATTAGCTAATATCTAGTATTGTACATTTTTTGTATTGAATGATGTCTATAAAAAGAAAATCCAACATAATTTTTAGTTGAATTAATTCTACAATTGTCTCATGACACACAGAAAATGCTTTAAATATGAAAATACTAAGAACTTTATTAATTTGATGCAATGTTTGATTCTATTTTGTCGATTTTAATATAGATCCCACAAAAACATCACAACCAAAGTTTGCACAATTAAAGATCTATCCAGTACAAATGTTTGGTTAAAATATCTCCGTGATTTTTCTGTGCGATCATATCTATTTTGAACAAAACACCTTAAAAAATTGAGTATTTTTACCGAAAATGTTAAATTCTTGTCAAAAGAGTCAAATATACCCTTTTATTTTGTCAAAATGATGAAAAGTATACAAGAAAAAGTAATTACTTATTAAAAGGCGATTATTAAACAGCATTTTCACAACATCCTATTATTGTGTTACAAAATCTAAAATTTGGGCAAAATATGGGGCTTAACGTACTTATTCCTTTGCATTCGAGAGTAAAAAATGGCATTCATGAGGATTTATAACGACAATTAGGATTAAATAAGTGTGTTTTCAACGAGGATAATCATTATGGAGACAAAAGGAATAGGAATTCGAAGATACCAACGTGGCATACAGAAATCGTTAAGTCGGAAGACAGACAAGACCATGGTCAACAAAATGAAACGAAAAAATAAACAGAGAACACAAAACACTACACTGAAAACTTAAGCTGGAGTAACACGAACCCTATAAAAACAACGATGAGTTGAGGTACTTCGGAAGGGTATGAAACTCCTGCTCCACTACTGTCATATATTACACAGCTATATAAGGAAAATTTAATCGAAACTTGCATGAACCATCCCAGCCGTTACTCGATGTTATCAAATTTGGCTGGATCCGAAGTGTCTTAGCCTCTCGGTTTATAGTAACATATGTTTCATAGAAACTAACGATTGATGGTAATATTCGGGTATATTTGAAGCAAAAATATTTAAAGAATTTAAAAAATCGAAATTTCTTGTAAAAATCTGAGCATTGATTAAACTTTAGCATTATATTCAAATCTACAATATATTTCATTTTCATTTTCACCCGGACAAATATTATGAGTTTTTTACCTTTCATGACCTCGTCCCACGTATGGGTGTAAGCATTCACTCTTTGTTTGATACTTTAGCCTGTGTTCAAGTCTAGTCGGAAATGTATCAATTTTAGACAGATAAAATTATATATGCCAGGAATGATTCACCCCTTGGCTGTGGCGTTAGAAGGAGTCGTAACCATGTTGGGAGGGTATCTGGAAACAGACTGTCCGTGGCTCGAGATACTGTCAAGGAGGTTCGGTGGAGTTCAAGTTGTTTTGTTTCGACCATGCACTTTAGAAATATTTTTATAGACCAGTATTCTGGCTTGGTATGGGCAAAATATAATAAAAGCAGGTCTGAGACAGTTCCGGGAAAACAGGTCTGGTGAAGCTTATTCATACCCGTTAAGGCAGGTCTATAGGTCCGAGCTGAGTTAATTCATCGCCCCTAACATCTTAATTTACAAAACATCTGCTTAAGGGAAATCTTGGAAACTGGTACGAGTCATTTTCACGTCTTCACATCTTTTAAATAGGAAAACTTGAAATGTCTCTCCGGATTACATACTTTAGTATTATAATTTCAACTAAATGTTTTCCACCTAAACATAATACTCTTTATTGTGTTATATTTCGGGTAATAATAAGTACAGAGAGTTTCAATGTTCAGTTTATATAAAACTTTATCTATTATATTCAATTTGTTTTGTCAACTGGTTATTACTATATTTTACAAATTAGTAGCTAGATGAACAGTAATAAGTTATGAAAATTATATAAAGTACAAGCCGTTGTTCTGCTCATACCAGTACAATTTGGTTACTATGTGATCATATGCTACGCTCATTTTTTTAATTCCTGTTGACTGTTGTGTCAAAAATATTTTCTTCACTCTCAAATTATTATCATTAAAATTGATTCGAAAAGTTGTTTATAATTTCCTTTTCCAATATACAAATTATGTCATGTTGACAATAGAGTTTTGTATTTTAGTCTTATCCCTAAGATAACGGTTTATCTTTGACATTAATTCATACAATAACGTTTTACATACTATTATCTGCCCTTGAATTTCTCTACTGAGATTTAACGTTGAGAGTCGGACATCTTCATTTTTGGTTCTTAAATTTGACCTATATAAGGTTATAAAAAATTGCACACCTTTCTTTTTTCGAACTTTCTTGCGATTCATACAGCAAATATTACTATTAAATTTACATTCAAGTAGGCTTCAAACCATTTAAAACCATGTTATTAATCCTTGTTTTTATAACTAAATTATTACGGAGCGTTGACAATGTGTTCTACCGGATAAGCGCTGCAAAGAGTCCTTTCCCGCAAAACAAATGGCTGATTTTACAATAAAAAATCCCAAAAGACAAGTAAACACTCGGTGCAGCTCAAATAAACAGTATTATTGCAAATCAATTGCTTTTTCTTTAATCTACATCATAAACACTGTTTTTATAAGAATAAGGTGGACAGTTTTTCTGTCAGGAATTTTCTAATCGTTTCAACAAACTCTGACAGAAGGTAAATTGTTTTTTGCCATAAATAACGTCCAAGTTATTTGGATAGGATCAGATGAAAACAAAACTTTTCTACAGCTTTTTTTGGAAACAAATCCGCATATTATAAGTGTCTGTAGATTCCATTATTTATTGTTTATAATGGCAGAACACATAAAAAATTGACATTGCAATGTAAGTGTTATTTATAACCAATTTTTTGTTTAGTTTAATTATATTTGGTCACTTATGTATTGATTGATTGTTTTTTAACGTGGGCAATATTGCAGCCATATGTAGGACGGGGACAAGTTAGCGAACAATAGATCAATAGGTAGACTTTAAGCGGGGGGCGGTAAGAAAGGGACATTAAGACTGCTACTGGAAAAATTATGGTTTGGGTAGGGCTGGAAAACTAGGCCTCATAATTAGCCACCTATTGTCCACTCAAAATGAACTTTTAAAAGAGGCATTTAACATGCTTAGAACGTGGCATTTCATAAACACGGGGCGTCTATAACCTCTGATCCGGAGGGAATTTTTAAATGCCTTACATCCAGGGACACCCCTTTTAGAGAAATAGTGACACCAGGACGAAGATACCTAGTGCCTTTTATTTCCCCGGCACAGCCATTGAGAAGGGGATTTCGAGTATTAATATATACCGCCCGAACTAACGGACGCCCATTCAGTAGAGGTGAAGACAACGAACGGCCTATTTTCATAACCCGGCCGCCCATACAAAACAAGGTTATTTTACAAAGGTTTTATAGGGAATACACAATGTTGTAAACAATCAACATATAGTGCAAAATCGTTTTGAAAATGAGAAAGTTAATGGGGCCAACTTTCTTGGTTAGACAGCACAAAACAAAATATCAAATATCATAGCATTAAAAACGAAAAAAAAACATAGAACAATATAAAAGCATATATTTATCTCTTTGTAATAAAAAATTCAAATCAATTTTCTTCTTTGAGAAGTTACGAAATTATATTTTTAAGAAAATATGAAATGAATTAAAGTAAAAATATTCAATATATAGATTTTAAGAAAAAGTTAAAAATGTATACTCTTTTCACCAATATTTACTTATTTGATAAAGTAATTATATCAAGTTTTCATACTTGGTCAATTTCGAGAAATAAATCTATGCAGCAAATTTTGTTGAGACTGTGGTCTAATAACCTAAAAGCGGACTTGTTTTTTGTTCTCCTGCGACATTCCAAAAAGAAATTGGCATATTCGTTTAATTTTACCTTTCCCTATATCGATGATATTTTGTCATTGAATATTCGTACGTTCATTAACTATCTCGACCAGATATATCTCAGCGAAGTAAAAAATAGAGAGACCAGAGTCCAAAAACATCTGCTTCAACATTTATTCCTCGAGATTGACTTACAGGGAAACTTGTTTCGAAGATTAACGGCCAACGGGATGACTTCAGCTTTTCTAGTGTAAATATCCCATATTTATTTCACAATATTCCAGTTCTCATGCCTACAGGGTTTATGTTTCGCAGATCTTTCGATACTTTCGTGCGTGTTCCAGATATAAGGATTTTCTGAAGACAGCATTCTTGTCATCGCATAAATAGTACAGCAAGGATACATCTAATCAAGGTTGAAATCTACTTAAATTCTCTGGTCGCCATCATGAATTGATCGATCCCTATGATACCATTTTATATCGACTAGTTATGGATCTGTTACCGGTAATTTAGCAATAAGTTGACCTCCATTCGGAATGACGTTAACCCTGATTAGAATTAAAGGATTCCACGACAGTTGTTGCGGGTAGGACAGGAACACCTGATCCCACTCTTGTTTTGTAAAAAAGTTCTTGGATTCAAAACCTTTGTTTTTTTTTCGTTCTATCTTTGAGTTTGTTTCAAATTTGCCTTTTCACTTTTGACTATATATGCACTTTTGAACATATATTCTACAATGGTTTCAATACATTGAAAATGTGTAATGGAACGATTAATACATCTTCAACACTTTTTTACTGAACATTCTCAATGGGCATGTGTATAAAATAGTAAATTCTGGTATAATTTCTGTCTTGAATTTGCAAACATTAGAGAAAGAATTGTCATACTCTTGTATTTTGCTATCTGAAATTTAGACATTAACTTTATCTATTCAAATTAAGTATGCTTATAACAGACATATTTAATTTAGTCCAATTTTTCTTCAGAAAAGAAATTGAAATCTCGAAAGGGCGATAACTCTTTCAAATTTTTATTTCAAAGAATCATTATGATTTTGAACATTTTGCTTTGTACCGCCAATACTAGAACGGTGACATCTAAATGTTATTTTATTTTCTGAAATCATATAATAATAAAATATCTTTACAAGTTTTATTTCAAAATACCCTGTGCAGGTTTTCTTTTTATTTGCAGAATTGTGGATTGGATGTATTTCTCCTATATTAGCTTTGTAAAAGAAGCTTTTTTTTGTACAAACAGAAACTCGCAAACAAGGTTGGTGACATTTATATATATGAAAAAAGTATTCGAAGATATCAAAGGGGCAGACAGAAAGTCGGAAGACAGACAAGACCATGGCAAACAAAATGAAACGAAAGACAAACATAGAACACACAACACTACACTGAAAAGTAAAGCATGTAATGCGAGCTTCAGGACATCAGTCCGTTTCGTCTATTTTTTCTTATGAGTTTCTTTTGCCATTATAAGAATAATTTATCTCTTTAGCAAACGCTTTTGATACCGTTGATCATTAATTATGTTACTGATAACTCGATGGAAATATAAGGGATAAACTGAATTTTGCCTAAAACATAAAAATATATTTGCCTTGTCCTAATGTGGGATAAAAAATAAATTCATGCATCACAACGTCCTAAGGTAAATAAAAGGCATTAAACGAAATCTGAATATATACTCTTTTTTATTTTTACAGACCAAACTACTGACAGAATCGGATTTGGGGCTTGCAACAAGTCGTTATTTAGAACTGGAATATGTCAGACAGACATCCTCACTGGTTACAATCAACAGTGAAAACCCAACACAATCAAATATAGAAATCAGCTTGTATGATTTGGGAACCGGTGGTAATGTTATTGACTGTTTAACTTTTAAATTTCCATGTTATTTTTGTTGATTAATTTTAGTGTTATAAACATGAAAAGCAAAAAATGGTGTAAATGTCAATGACCAACATACAAACAATAAAGTTCATAAGTTCAAATCTTAGGGTCTTTGGAAGGTCTTCAACAATGGAGAAAAGAAACCCAGAGACCTAATATGTAAAGGAGAGAATATGGAATATATGCGAGAAAGATACGATCGAGATCTTACAAACGGTGATAACAAATATACAAAATCTAAATTTAACTGCGTAAAAAGCTTTTCTTTGATTAGTTCTAGTGAGAATCACGGCCCAAATGAATTATACAGTTCATGGCGCAATGAACGCTGAAAAGCGACGTATGTATAAGGAATTTGAAGATACCAAAGGGGCAGACAGAAAGACAGACAAGACTATGGCAAACAAAATGAAACGAAAGACAAACATAGAATACACAACACTACACTGAAAACTAAAGCTGGAGTAACACGAACCCTACAAAAACCATGGCGAGTTCAGGTGCTCCGGAAGGGTAAGCAACTCCTGCTCCATAAGTGGCACCCGTCATGTAACTTAGTGGTAAAAGCCGGTGAAGAGTCACAATCGATGTTAGTCACAACGGGTATAGGAACGGATTTCCAATGACAGTCGTAAGATATCCATTGCCATCTGTGAAATTTACCGTAGCGGTCAACCAGATGGTGACGGAAAAACTTCCGGAGTGATGACTCTATCAATACATGGAATTTTACATATTTCAATGTAAATGGAAAAATGAAAACCTTATATTTCAAACAATTCATGCATACGACCTCCATACAGTATAAGATAAAACCTCTGTGATAATATAAAAAGGAGATGTTGCATTGTCCATGAGATAGCCATCCACCAAATGACAGTAGAATGTTTAAAAGAAAAAATATTGAATAACAAAAGAGCAAAAAAAGGAGGAAGATACTATGAAAATGTTAGACTTACTGACACAAACTATTTGTCCAGTTGGTGAACAAGTTGTATTACAGCAAAGTTTTGGCATTCCAGTGGGCAATAATTCTGGGCCTCTCTTTGTCGACCTGATTCGTCACTTGATTTAGACGATGGGAAAGGTTACATTCGTTTACACTGAAACTGCTGAAACACGTTTATATCATGTATATTGCTCTCCTGTTGAAACTATTCCTCCAAAAATTTTATAATCAGCAACAAAATCTTATTTGTTGGTACCGTGCAGCGTCTATCTATATAACCTGTAAGTTTTATCCGCCCGAGAAGTTTGTTATTCTGATATTAGTACAATAGCATTTGAGCCCTATTCAATATCCTAGAATAACTACTACCGGATTGGAAAGTCCGCAATATGGCCAGTGTAATTAAATTGGCAGGAATTGCTTACCTTTTTTTATCATAGATATAGGTTTTATAATCTACGTCGTATCCCGATTGGTTCTTGTTGTCGAGATTGCCGAGACTAACTTCTTGCCCCATTTATCTGACTCTTAAGTTTTTCCGCTTTCTCTTTATAAAATTACATTGACAAATCATACCATAAAACATTCATTTTGCTCGGATAATACCTAACCAATATAATATTAAAATCAAATACCTGTTTAAGGAAGATATCTCTTCAGCAACGGTAACCTTATTTAGATGGTATGTATAACGAAACACCTTGTACGATTTTACCACTGAAGTAAGCGTTTATTACAATATCAAGATTTAAGTTTATAATTGAAACGATATTTAGTCAATAAAATTTATTACAATTAGGCAAAATAATGCCTAGCTAGATAAAGAAAATTGTTTGTTATCTGTATTGAAATTAATTATTTTTAATAAAAAGTTGGTCTCTTTTATTTAGAGAACGATTATAGCCTAATGACTGTTAACCAAGAAACGCTAGCACGGTGCAGTAGATGGTTGGTAAACAACTTGAATATAATCGACATTGAATCACGTTTAGACGAGGTCCTTACAGAAGAAGGAAAGAGAAAGATAACAGTACGAGTTTACCAAACTTTCATATTGCTTAAAGTTGATTTATTGTTTAAAAATCACGTTATTTAGTTTTTTGTTGGTATTTTTTTTCTACAATCTGTTTATTTTATTTTATTTTTTATATTTTTTATATATCATATGTATATTAAAAAATTGTCGCATTTTCATTAGCACGCTGTAATAGTGCATTTATTTTTATATTCAGAGGGAAGAATTTAATGGCGATAAAGTTCGTACATTGATATTTGAGCTACAGCACTGCTTTGAACAGTCAACTGATAAGTTTATAGCATTACTTGAAGAAGTCGGACAGAAACGCGTGGCAGATAGACTGAGTTCTTTGAAGGAACAAGTGATCCTAGGGAGGAAACAAGAAAGTTTGTCTGTGACAGATCTTGAACTCAGTAGTGACTTTGATCCTGGTAATAAACGTAATATTAATAAAAAGTCTTAAATATTTTGTGATTTATAAAAGAAAGAATATGGAATACATTCGTAGATTTTGTATTTAGTCAACCATCAGAGAGAGAAATTCAAGGCACTAATTTAAAGAACTTTTTTCGTGCCCCGAGGAAATCAGTTGAACTAAGGCAACAGATTAACGTGAAAGTGTTCAGTGCACAACCCAGAAAAGATGTGGATTGTGTCTTTCTGGTACATATTTCATATACTTTCTTTTTAATATGCCAGAAAAACACGATTCCCATATAACAAACTTTTCTAACAAATATTCGAGGTCCAAATTCAACTGAGTCTTAAGCGCTTTTCTGATTGGCCGTTATTAGACACGCTAGGGGCCGAAAAATGGGGAGATCGAAATATATAGGTAAGGACGTAAGTCCAGTGTAGAATACACACGTGAGAGATCAAAATGTAAATAACACCGATAAGTCAAATATAACGATAACAAGCATGTCATTAAACTCTGTATGACACATTAAATACATATTTGAAAAAAATTAATGGTTGATAACATGTATATATGTATATGTATATTATTCAATTGGGTTTTATCTTTTAATCGTGTTTTGTTACAGATTTCGAGGAATCTGTAAGAATTGTATCAAAATCACATGCTAACTCCTGGACAGTAAGACCTGTTACAGTACTTGAGTCTACAACAAAGTCACATACAGTGAAACTTGAAGCAGGCAGTACATCATACAGGTAATAGAATATAAATTAAAACCCAGTACAGATAATAAAATATATCCTAGTCTTCTGAAATCACAACTTTAATAAATCATATCGCATTTATATAGAAATTGAAAGATATATTATAAGTGTCAATTATACCACACCACGGACAAAAAAATAAAAATTAGAAGTCATCAAGGGTGAAACCTCCACCCCCCCACACACACACACACAAACACCCACACACCAAACCCCATTTTTTATTATGACTAAGCCACCAGTAACATTTTCAATTCTGTTATTCTAGAATAACTCAACGTATTTTCCACCACGACCACATTTTGATGGAAATGAGTGTTTTTGCCCCAAGCGCCAGTGTCCTGATTACCTGATAATGACACACAATATACTGATTGTTATCAAATATGGCTCAACGACTATCCAATGACTACGGGTCCTGACTTGGGACAGGCACATCCATTGTGCAGTGAGGTTAAATAAGTTTTGTTGGGTCCAAATCCTTCCCTTTTCAAAGATGAAAATAAAGCAAAAAAATTGTCGTTCATGTCTACTCTTTAGTTTCCAACTGATTTTATAAATAAGTGCATGGTTACCATTTAGGTAGAAAGAAAGTATATTGCGTAAATATTCATGACACAAAAATATCATATATACAAGTTAATTCCAAACAAAGGAATAGCGCTTTGATTGCTTTTCTTCATATCAAAGTTGCAATCACTGTAATGCCTTCAACGCGGAGTAAAACCTCGCACCTCACTGTAAGTTCAAGACGGCCCCTAGCTCCCGTTTGAGCGGAATTCTGTGCTATATGTCTGCGTTATTTTTCGTCAAATAAATGTTTGAAATTATGTTTGAAAACTGAAGAAGCAAACCTTAACAAAGAGAAACAGGACAAAGAAAACAAACTCTCATGGAGGCTTTCACATGATTAAACATCCAAATGAAGATCCTCAAAAATCTTTTTTCAACTTAATCTACTCAACGGAAACATTTAATAATAATCCAAGTCAATGGAAGAAACAAAAATGCCGATGAACATTGAATAAAACCCAACAAAAGGTAAAAAACAAATATTGTTATTTATCACCAATTTGCAGCAATTTCTTTTTACATGAATAAATTGCACTGGCAAAGGGCAATTTATAAAACCAAATGACGACGTTTGAATACAGTCTGTTTTATTACGTATGTTTTTTTTCAATTCGAGATATGTTAATTTTTATTACCTATAAAAGACTATAAGAACTTGTCTTTCTGGTACTGACTTTTCTTTTGAAAGATCTGTATCTATGTTTGAATATTGTAGTGTTTTGGGTATGGTTGTTCCAAACAAAATGTCAAACAGTGATGTGTGTAGGGCCGCAAGTGTATTAGAAGATGCCTCTTGCCTTACCAATACTACACTTATTGTGAAACAGCATAAAGAAAACCCAGATAATATAATAATTCATTGTGTTTCATCAGACCATGCAAATCAAATAATAAATGAGCTTAATATGCGTGGATTTACAGAAGGGCCTCAGAAAATGCCAGAATTTGGAGTATCAGATGGAGAGAACATTGAAATTAAGTTAGATGCCAATCTCTGTTTGGAAGGTTTTGAAAAGAAAACATTGATGCTAACATTTTATTCCAATCTGGATACAGCAAAATTTGAAGGTCGTTTATGTATATTGAATCCAGAACAAGATAACTGTGATAAATTTTGTGGACATTTGTCATACAAAGTTGTTTCAAAGAAAATTTCTATTCTTAGAAACGGAAGATTGTCAGTTTATTTGCCAAAGGTATGTAGGAGGAATTCGAAGATACCAAAGGGGCAGACAGAAATCGTTAAGTCGATAAACAGACAAGACCATTGCAAACAAAACGAAACGAAAGACAAACATAGACCACACAATACTACACTGAAAACCAAAGCTGGAGTAACACGAACCCTACAAAAAACAGGGTGAGGTCAGGTGCTCCGGAAGGGTAAGCAAGGGTATGTAGCTTATTTTAAACAAAGTCATTTTTTGTCAAATCAAAACATATATAAACAGCAAGTACAATTATATATAAACAAAGGTTTAAAAGAGGGGTCTAATAGTTTATGAGTCCCATATTCTCAGTGACTGAATTATAAAGAATCCTGTATTTTCTTCTTGTTTTAGCATTGATGGGCACAATATAAAACTTACCTTTTTTAATATATGTTAAAATATTTTATTCGATGGTTTTTTAAAGTAATTTGGTCTCCGTTTCTTTTTTTTGTACAATATAAGATATATCGTCCTCTAGGATTTTACAAGCTATACACAGTCTATTTTCTCTTCTTTTCTTTATATGTTCCATGAGGAAATTATGATGACTTATCCTTGATTTAGTAGTATTGCATCTTTTTCTGAAATTCGATCTTAAATAATAATCAATTTCAAAATTTTGTTGGATTTATAAGATAAGTTTACTAAAGCTGTCATTTTATCATTTAAAAGTTCATAAAAAATTTTTTCAGTTCATTTCTAATTGATACAAGTGAAATTTTACTAGTTCACGAGAGAGCACGAGAAAAACCGTTGAAATAAAGAGCTTCAAGAAAAATTCCTTTAGAATTAAATAACCTAACCAAAAAGAGTAAGCTTTGGATTTTTATATGCATTAAAACGGATACTTTGACAGCTCCGTTTTTACTGCTAGATTGAAAGATGTTTTACTTGTTCCTAACATATACTTACAGAAAATAGTCGAGCTTTTGAAGGCATGTTTTGTCAGTAAATTGTAGAAAATCAGCAATTTTTAATCGAAACACTTCCCCTTTGTTTAACAAAGTTTATCATTAATCAATCTGTGTACAATGCGTTTTTCTGGTTAAACCTGCATCAGGCCAAAATAAAGGAAGTCCAAATTATAAATAATTTCATATTAACAGACACTGCAAATAAACGATTTTATTCATTAATGATCTAAATGATCCAAAGCACCTTAACTCACCCTAGTTTTGTAGGGTTCGTGTTACTCCACCCTTAGTTTTCAGTGTATTGTTTGTGTTTCGTTTCCTTTTGTTGGCCATGGTCTTCAGACTTCACGATTTCTGTCTGTCCCTTTGGTATCTTCGAGTTCCTTCTTCTAAACTGAATAAAGCTGATTTAAACTGTAATTTTAACGGCTTAAATTCTAAAATAAGATGAAGCTAATGAAGTAAAATAATGTTATCTTCTAAATACATATGTCATAAATGGAAACGTTATAACTTGTAAAATTCCCCGATTGTTGTCTTTATTTTGGTGTGTCGACTGAATATATATTTGGCTTATATGCGTTAACTACGTAATGAACTTTAAATATCATTTGGTCCATGAATGTAACTAGAAATTCATAAAATTTAAAAGATATTCCTATTGTGGCCCTAGCGTATCTAATGAAGTTAATGTGGAAAGTGCTTTAAACGCTGTTTTGAATATTAGTTATAAAAGTCTGGAATGTGTGGGTCTACTTAAGCAGATATTCCGTATTCTACTTTTTAAAATACACCTTTCCCCCATTTCAGAAAAGATTTTTGCTTAAGAGCAGAACCAAGAACCTAATAAAATGATAAATCACAACAACCCTTCCACGTTCGAATCAATTCTGGATAAAGGGGGAAAATGTTTTACGGTCCAAATAAATCTTAAATCTTAAAAAAAGTTTTTAACTATCTTTTAAATTTCGAGTTCGTTTCAGCCACCTGATGAGCAGCTGGGCTATTTCAGCTACACAGTGGATTTTGCAGGTAACCTTATGATATTGATAACACTATAATTATTTTTTAACTCTGCAATATTTCTTTCCCTATTAGTAAAAGACCAGAGCAGAAATAATATGAGTCTTTTAAAATTCAAAGTTAAAAAAGAAAATCTCAATAAAAATCAAACCAAAAAGTAAAGCGGAAATAGAGAGAACAGATGCTCAGCCTGAATGAACCCCTTTTTCAAATAAGTAGATTAGATGGTCTTGAAGGGTAGTTCATCTCTGTCCCACGCAATTCTGTACATAAATCTGTGTAATAAGATTAATAACAGAATGCAAGAGGTATTTACCTCATAAATTAACGTTAGTGAACTTAAAAATTAAAACGGGAAAGGGAAACTCGTTTCGTTAATAATACAGCTTTATGTGAATGACAACATATTAAGTTCGAATCGAAGTAAACTTTGAAATGATTATACAAATTATCCGTCTATGAAAGGAACTAAGCCTAGTTCAGCAATAACTCACAAGATGACACTATATGTACAAGTAAAACGAAGAATAGATACGGAAAGCGTTTTAACATCAACGGTTATGCATAGTTATTCATCTGCCATTCGACAGTCCAATAATATGTATATTTCATTCAATTTATCCTTAATAGCAAAGGCGTTGGCAAAATTTTTGGCATGGCAGTTAACTTCTGATAATGCTAATTCTACCCGCTGGATCAAGTATGCCAATATTCTGGAACAGGACCCCGGTATTTACAAACAGTGCGTTAACAGTACCAACAAAGAATTGTCCAAAGCAGAGCAACGACAGAGATGTGAGGCGTTCCTATTGTACTGGGCAGATCATTACGTTCATCCTCAAGAAAATAAGGTTTGATAATATATATAAACTATGTCATGAAGATAATCGTTTATACTTGTTTTGTTTTGGTAAAAGTATCATATTAAAACTTGTTCTTGTCCTGAATATGCATGAAATATTTGTCACTGGACGTTAAGCAACCAACAATCAAGCCATCGATCAATCACATTAAAACGTCTGGATTTACAGAGATATTATTACAATTCTATGTTTAACCTTCTTTTTATCATGAGATTGTGAATGTCTTGTTTCATTAAATTTTTGTATGGTTTGTTTTCAGTTGGATAGGATGATAGACATTTTAGGGTCAGACAACCAAAAGAGAGCTGATGCCCACCAATTCATCAAATACTATCATCTAACAGGTTTGTTTTATTTCTTTATAATATTCCTTGCAAGCGATTTCTTCCTGAACAAATAATTTATAGGACATTGTAAAGAAAACCATTCACTAGATATTCTTATTTCTAAATTTCTCAAATTTTGGGTATTTATATGTTTTATAAAATGTTTGACTATCAAATTTATTTTTTGTATAAAAAAAGTGTCCAGATACTTAGTACATTTTTGAATAAATAGACCATTTTGTTAGTAGGGGTTTTTGAATGCTCAACCATGCAAAGACAAAGTAAATTTCTATCTCAGTGCTTCTAAACTAAAGCATTGAACAACTGCAATGTCAAATTATGAGGTTGACAAATAAAATTACTGATTAAAGCTAGTTTTGGACACAATTATATACTAGCCAAAGAAGCAAGCTAATACAAAACATTTTATGGAACCACACATTTTGAACTGTAGCACAAAGTCTTACTTATTGTTCCAATCATTCTTAAATGTATTTTAAACCTGTCCAATAACACCCAAATTCATGGAGATAAAAGTCAAATCTGCCTCAACTGTCACAGTTCTGAGTGTTAATAGGTCACTTATTCTTTTCCAACTAGTTTAACATATCTACAATAATTTGACTTCTTTTAGACAGGTTAAAACTTATTATACCTGACAAGATCACATTTCCACCAATATCAAATTAAAGCATGGGACTAGAAAAGTGGAGTTGGAAAGGCAAAATTGCCTACCATTACTTAGCACCATTTTAAATTCAGATTCTGTAGCAAGAAAAGTTTTTGTTAGAACATAATATATCTATGTCAAAGACAATTGATAAGTTTTGATTTTTCAAACTATTAATGAGTAATCATCCAGTATGACTTCTTATCAGGTACCAACACAAGCATTACAACCAGTTCTAAATGTAGATGGGAAATGTTTATACTTTCAAAGCTATAATGTTCACTCCGAATTTTTTTGTGGGTTTCCATCTCTGTTTCTTGAATAAGTGCAATTTTCTTTGGTGTCTTTGACCTCTTTAGTAGTGTTTCCATTATATAAGAATTTAATTTAAAATTAGCATACAAGGGAATGTTCTAGATCAACAATCTTAGGATCAATAAGATGTGTTTGGAAATCTGGCATTATCCTACATTAGCATGAAAATAATCTGCAATTTCACCTGCTCTCTTAAAGGCAAAACAAATATAAAAATGAAGATATCAGTTTTGCATGGCCATAGATACTTGATACAAGTTGACAATTTTTAAAAAGAAGAAAAATGCAATGAAATCAATATAACCAAAAGTTATGCTGTAGCCAGTGAACCATAAGTAATGCCCTAGCCAGTAGAAATTTTAATTGTACTTTGTTAGATAACGTATTACAAAAGCCTGTTTTATTGTTTAAGGAACTTTATCAAATGAAAGCTTGAAGAAGATGGCATATCGTTTATCTGATGATTGGGAAGTGATGGCTAAAAAGCTAGGACTGGACCAGTCTGTTACCAAAGAAATTAAAGATACACAAAAGAACCAAATCAGACAAGCTCTAAAAATGCTTGACATATGGAGACTATCAGATGCTGCTATAATGAAGGGCACAGACATTATAAAACACTTTCATGAATGTGCCAAGTCAGCCAAATGTAGTGCCAGACTGTTGGATAGAACAGTTAAGCATAAGTAAATGACAGTCTATATAGTGAGCTATGCACATTTCTGGACATTGCTTAGCTAGCAATCTGTATTAAAGTAATGACTTAAGAAAAAGACAACAACAGAGAATCTGTATCTTTTTAGATCTTTGCAAAACATACTGTATTTTTAAAATCAAATCAAATAACAGATAAAGGGGAATGGAAACTCACTGAAAGCAGTTCAACACATAATATGAATGTCTTCCATTGTACAACATCAGACGCTCTAAAAGCATACAAATGACTGCTCAGCATAAAAATCAATCAATATATCTTTTTCAAAACTTTTTATTTGGTGAAAATTCAACAAATGTTGCATTATCAACTATTACAAATCTTCAGAGTTAAAATAAATAATATGGCAAAAACAGTGACCACTGTATGAATACTTAAATACCTATTAGGTCATTATTCATTTTTTAAATTTGCTTTAGCCAATTCAAAAACATTTTCAATCAGTTTTTCAGTTCTTTTATAACAACAGATGAAAATTTAAATCAAAGCTGCTCAATTTTTGATAGGGGACCATTCTTTTTTATTGTGCACTTACTGAAGGAGACAGCCCATGTAAATCATTTCACACAACCATACCTCCCATGGCTGAATCAACTAATAACCTGATTAGGTTAACACAATTTAATTCATTTTTGTGTAAAGTAGTTTCACATTTGTTTTGGTGAAACTCATAATTCAAAATATTTCAAATATAGATATTGATTGAGGTAGTATTGTTTCATAATAATAATATTTTCTTTGATTTATATTTCCTTCTTCATGACCAGGTCTTTGTACATTGTGAATCAGCTGACGCACAATAAATCGGTTCCAATTATATCCAAAAGTCCAGATGATTTAAACAAAATACAAATGCCAAGTAAAACAGAAGCAGAAGGAATTGAATTTTAAACTAGCTAATATTGAATATCTGATGAGGGCTGTTCCAGAAAATACTATGTCCCCCCCGGGGACGGCAAACGATCTTTTTTTCTATAGGTGATCGTGTGATGGAAGAAAATATTTACGTTGGTGGTACCCTTGAGGATATATTTATATTTATTGGTAGTTGGTATTTAGGAGAAAATTGATAATATATAGGTGGTGGGTTATTCCGTTGGTTGTGCAATTTTCCCGTGCACATTTGACAAGAAGTGTTTATTAGAAGCGCTAAAAAAAGCAGTTTGCCTATTACTGTTTCCTTACTGGTACCGTGTAAAAATGAGTTATTTCCCTTTGCGGTAGATATATCTTACGGAATATATTTGACTTTTAAACGAAGCGAATCAAACGGTTTTCCCGGTTTTACTAGTCGGTTTTTTATTAGATACGCACAGAATGATACATTATAATTTTCATTTAAATATATTGGTACATCCTGTCTATTAATGACAATAAACACTTAAAAATAGAAACTTTTTGCGATTATTTCGTTTTGTTTCGAAATCTGATATATGAACACATGGTAACAGCAACATGGATGATGGTGGGAACGATGGCGATGGAGTGCCCAATATTCCTAGAAGGTAATATACACTTACACATTACACAAAGTACCTAAGCAAACAAGTTAATAAACAGAACAAACATCGTTTTGCCCCTATATTTTTTAACCACGATCAACTAACAGACTAACGATGCCCATCATGCCGGATATGCCCATGCCACTTAAAAGGCGACCCCTAAAAAGGTAAGTGGTCTAGTTTTTGTAGAGGTTAGCCTAAAACTAGACAAAATATCTTTCAAAGACTAACCTCATGTTTGATGAAAGAAAAGTGCATAATTCGATGTTTTGACCTGGACAATTTTGTAGGGTGGGGGATGGGTAACCAAACCCAAAATCTGCAAGTAGAAATGTTCAATAAATATTTCTCCCCCCCCCATTGATGAAAATAATAGAACTTGAATTGCATGACAATTTTATGGAAACAAAGCTAACGGTACTGAGACGGGGGGGGGGGTGCCTTCCCTACCTCTTTTACATTTTGTATACACCCGCTTCCCATCTCATTTTCTTCTGTTTCATTCCTGGTTCCCGTCTCCCTAACTCCAGATTCCTGTCCCCTACACTCCCAGGTTCCCGACCACCCTGTCCACCCCCTCAGTACTGTGTGGTTTAATCTGTGATGTTCATTAACATCATTAATTATTTGACTTTTGAAACCGATTCAAAGAAACAGTTAATAACGGTCCTACTAAAAAGTGCCCAGGAGCACACGAGACAGTAAAATGCGGCAGAGAGTCGAAAAATAGTGCGAGAGAAAATAAAAAGCGTCTGAGAGCAAATTAATACCTTCCAGAGGTTATTTTAACAAATATGGGGATTAAACATATAAAAATGCCACTACATGTATAGACAAATTGTTGTGAAGCCATTTCTTATCCAATTTTGATGAGATTTTTGCCATTAAACTCAGATGTTCCTGATGTATGCACGATAAATAGTTTCGGCCATTTGTCACTGGCCTGCCGATTTTACTCTAGTGCTTTGTAGTTTGATGTCAAATTAAGTCTTTTATTGGATTAAAATAAATGATAATACACTGATTGGATAAAAAACTAAAATAACCATGCAAAGTATCTAAAAATATTTACTAGTCTGTTCGGGCTAGCAACTTTGGACTTTTACTAGTCTGAATCAAAATTTACTAGTCTTGGACTTCGGGCTAGTGGCTAACGTCGCAGACTGAAAATGTAGATTTCTATGAAATACATTGTATATTGAAAATAGATCAAGCCCGAGTAGTGAACAATAATGTCCCTAGACCGTACATTCAGTTATTTATAAAAAATAACATTCTAAGACACTACAAACGCATAATTGACCCCCCCATAATTAAACTTGAATTCTTTTATATTTGTCAGGGTTCTGGTGAAATAGACAATAAATAGATTAAAGCTATTAAAAAATACATTTTTAGAAACTTTTATCCTTTTTTAAGACAAATCTATATTTTAATCTTAGAATTATTTCTTACATAATAGTTTACATGGTACACGAAACTTATGTGACCAAACTGGTGTCATTAAAAATCAACCTATTTCAAGTGAAATAACTTGAGATATATGTCAATATTTCTGTCAGTACATCCATTAAAATTAAATTTACTCTTAAAGTTAAGTAATAAGTGCTCCTTCTCATAAAGAAACGTGCTGACTGATTGTGAGCAACAATACTTTTTAGTAGGTAGAGTTATGGTTCTTGAAAGTTAAAATATGCTGAATTTGCATTTCAAAGCATATTTATTCAAGGTTTTTTGTTACAATTTATTATAACTTAAAAGAAAAGTAATAAAATGTATTAATTATAAAAAAGATTTGAAAAACTTAAGTAACTTGGCTAAACTTTTGCATTTTCAAAAACTGTAGGGAACTTTTCAGTTTAAAAACCTGCATCAAACATAAACAATTTTATTCACAAATTATACTTAGTACAAAAATAATGTATTACATCTGCTACCAGGCTTTCCACAGAAAGTGAAACAAATAATTACATGTTTTGATTGTTATGCCAGCAGCTAAACATTTAAATTTAATTGCTGAGCACTCAAACTCATCACAACAAACTGAAAGATGTAGCTCAAACAAAAAAACCCCCGAGGGCGGCCGGGGTATAGAAATAGGTCGTTCGGTTTCTCCGCCTGCAGGTAGAACCCCTGCTAAAGGGGC
>JAULBM010000008.1:1771021-1781946 GCA_032357055.1 Geukensia granosissima
CCTTTCCTGCTTTATAAATCTGCTGAACAAGCATCTTTCCAGAATCTCAGCTCATTTGCATAAGTTTGCAAAGAATCGAAAACTAGTGATTTTTGAAAATTAATTCAGGGTTGAAAGTGATAAGCAAGGAGGTCACCAAAGTCAAATTTTCAAATTTTCATACTGTTTTTGATGGTTTTTCACTGTGTTGGGCCTAAAAATGTGGAAACTTGGTGATTGAGGATTTCGAAAAATCGATTTTTAATTTAACTTGAACACAGTTTTCCAATATAGCCAAACCTCTATAATAAGGTCAACTTTGAGAAGAATAAGAAGTGGCCTTTTAAGAGAAGGACCTCTTAAATGAAGTTAATTCATGATAAAATCTGAAACAATGGGGAATGAAACAAAGGTGTCTTTTCCAATCATGTGACTGCTTAGTAGAGGTGACTGCAAATTCAAGGTTGACTGTATTTTAAAATGTGTTAGCATATTAACTTTGTATTGCAAATGTGAGATACCCCATTTCAAAGAATTTTAATTATTCATATTGTTTAGTTCTCATTGGCAGTCCCTCATTTATACAGCCCTATACTTTAGGACCACCTTTTCTCAAAATCCAGCAGAATCTGCATTTAGGTAATTATTTCTAATAATACCTAAAACAATATTTACTGGAATTCTACTATATTTTAATCACAATACTGGTGAAGCTAGTGATTTGGGGCTTTTTGGGTACACTTTCAGTGGTCTGACAGTTAATTTTGGTGTAGGAAGCCAGAGTACACAGATAGAACAATCAGCTTTGGACAGGAACTAACAGGTTTTTAGTTGAGCGAAACCCATTTAAGAACTATACAAAGTCGGACACTAAGGGCCTGTTCACACTACCAAAGTTCATCCCGAATAACTCAGATAAATGTGGATTATATTGCACTGCATTCACACTAGTTTTGATTTAATCTGGATGAACTTATTTGAATTAAGTAAATCTGGATTAAACTGTAGTGTGAACACAAAATGGGGAATAAATCTGGCATCATAATTAGGAACATTTCTTTTGGTCTATTGATTTCTAGTTTAAATTTTAATCCGGAACAGGTGGGAACAGGGCCTAAATTACATTTGTTGATAAGGCCAGAAATGGGAAATTAATTGAAAGTTGCTTAAAGTTCAGCGGCAAATATTTCATGCATATTCAGGACAGGGGCATATTAATGAATGATGATGATGAATGAGCCCTGCTTTGTTATAGACGAACATGCTGAGTCAGATCTTGACGTGCTAGGTCATGAAAGCAACAATCCGCAGAAAAACTTGCCACTTTACCCAGACACATTATTATAACTCTGGTCTGATCAGTCTTTGCTCCTACTCCCAAATGCTGCATGCTAAGTGGAGAAGCAGAAAAATACCAATTGTATTGTCTTTTGTTTGACCGGCTTGGGTTCGAACCCACTACCTTCCACACTAGAGATGAGCAGGCTAACCATTAACACCAGAGGTGCGGTTGGAGAACTTTGGAACTAACTTTGGGCTGGTAAAGCACACACCGTGTGTGTACAGTTCAATGGAAAGAAGAAAAAGACAAAATACAATTTCTTATTAAACTTAACACAATTTATTTGTGTTATGATCATACAAACTTATTGTATACCATTTATAAGAGGTAATGTTTTAACAAGTGTATATTGCAAATATGTACCATACAATTTATATCACAACTATATATTAATATAAACATAATATCTATAAACAAACAGATCTTTAATAAATTATAAACAGATTAATAAATGTAAGTTTCAAAGGGCATGATTTGAGCATAATGAAACAAAATGGGATTCATCTTCAGTACACAAATAGACACTTAGATATAGTGCATGTGGTATGAATCAAGAACTGATATGATTGACAAATGTATTATATAACTTTTTCATTTTACCAGTAAAAGTTTTGGTCATTGAAGAGATAATATAGTTGTAATACATTTCTTTAAAAAAAATAATTTTATGATTCAAATAGGAACTGTCTGTGTAATGGAGATTTATAATTAGTAAAAAAATTGTGTCCATTGAATTCATTTATCCTTCCATATACCTTTAAAATTCAACCCTTACATGGTGCATACTTCAAACTTGGAGCCAAGATATTGCCAACATTGCGATTAACCTCAATCAATCAATCAATCAAACTTGGATTTTCTCACGGCAAACAACAACCAAAAGTGAAAATGTGTAAAAATATAGAAATTTGTGATATTTTTTAACAATCAAATGGATACTTTGCTCCAATTTCGTTCATCTTCTAATGCAACACACCTGTGAAATACAATCATTTGTTATTCAGTAGGTATTATAACTACTATAGTTGAAAGAAGTGCAGTGCATGTTTCAAACAACCTGATGAAGGCAGTAATGTCATAAAATTCTTTACTCTTTGTTAATTTATAATTTTCTTTCTTTCAAATCTCATTTTTATACTTTTTTCAATTCCAATTTTGATTAATTTTCATTTTTCATTTCTTGCTTCAATTTTTATTTTTCAATTCTTGCTTCCATTTTCATGTTTTCCCAATTCTTGCTTCCGTTTTCATGTTTTCCCAATTCTTGCTTCAATTTTCATTTTTCAAATCTTGCTTCAATTTTCTTTTTTTTCAATTCTTGCTTCAATTTTCATATTTCAATTCTTTCTTTAATTTTCATTTTTTTTTAATTCTTGCTTAAATTTTCATTTTTAAAATTCTTGCTTCAATTTTGTTTGATTTCACTCACAGACTTTTAACAGCATCACATATCACCACTGTTCAAACTGTGTGTACACCAAGCTTGAGACAAATAACAATCAAATCTCACATAAATAATACAAAAACATTCAACTCATTCTTAAATTCAACAATATAGTTTGATTATTAAAGAACAATACAGCAGTAATTAGAGTATTGTATACAATTTGGCACTTATAATTACCGGTATAACCAAACAGTCTGCAATATACAAAAGCAAGCACAATTCTAAAGCTGGTAATTCCCTGTATAGCAAAATTTTATATAGCTCTAGAATATATAAGACAATTTATATTATTTCCTAAATTTCCACCCCCTGTCTGTCTTGAATTTTTTTAACCAAGTCTTTTTTTTTATTTTTCATAAAGCATTTTTCTCATAAAATGTGAGAAAAAACGATTATGATAATGTGCTAGAATCAAAAATGTTCATATTTTATAATAGTATTTTGGTATTTGATTAAGTTATTTACATGAATTAAAACTGTGAAGATTTGATAGATATGGCAAAGATTTCAATCCATTTTTTAACAAGAGATGCATACCATAAATTTAAGTAGCATGCTTCATCACGTATAAATTTTAATACATGTACATTAATGAGACTGAAGCTAACAGGGACTTAAAGTGATAAGGGGTACAAAGGGTTCTCCTAATCCAAGTACCCTCTACCCTTACTCCAGTTTCCCTCCCACACAAATCCAGACTCCCTCCCAAGCAATTCATACATTCTCAGATTTCTCAATGAGACATATAGCAACTCTGTTAAATTAAGTTGGTCTATGGATTAACAGATACTAAACCACTTTTACTAAGCACTGAGGAGACAACATATTATGGCCTCTTTGCTTAGGATTTCCCTTGTCTGAACTTAATGGATTTCATTACATTAACATGTGCGATATCTTCCTTCAATTTTATTTGAGGAGGATACACTGTCCCTTGTCAATCTTAATTCTGCCCCCGTGAAATTATGATTCAGAATTCTTACCGGTAAGTGCAATATTAAACGACTTAATTATTTAAATGAAATTTTATGAATTTGTTGCACATAATTTACACTTATCTCTGTATCATAAGTTCAAATGGAAAAAAAATGGCACCAGCATGGTTCTTGAATTTAATTGGTAGATATCTTTTTCCCCATAAAACACACTCATCTTTAATCCTTAATTTTTCAGAATTATGAAATACTAAGCAATATTTTTTCTAGCTCAATTTAATTGGTTAGTTTCTTTCAATATAGACCAGTCAACATTGACTTTAGATAATCACTTTTGTCGCGCTGCCAGAGGTCGTGCCGCAGGTGTAAATCCCTTCGTACCTGTCTCTCTCACAGTCACCACACTAATGTTGATTCACTGACTCAACGTGTATATTCATGATCGCTTTTATTGTTGCCTACTTAATCCCCTCATCAAAGACCAATTTCAGACAAGATCATTTTAAAGCTTGAACAATATGACCATTAACATAGATATAAAAAGCATAAGAAAGATCATGAATGTTATACAAAAGTGTAAATTTTGTACCCTAATATTAGCTTAATGCTTATTTCAATAAGATTGATGGTTCGTATGACGGAATTTTATCCGGGAATTTATTCAATGGTTAAATACTTTTCAAAAGAATCATTTTAAAATTTGGAACAAATATTCTTAAGCGTGAAAGTGTCAATCATTAAAAAAAATTGGTATTATGTTCAGAGATAAATAAATGCCTATAAAGAGTTTACTTTCGTAAAGTTTGCTCCTCAAAAATTTAATAACTTCTAATAAAACATAAATACAAATCATAAATCAAATTATTTGAAATATTTTAAAGCTATAATTTAACATTATTATGGTTGCCATAGAAACAAATAATTCTCTATACAAAAGGTATATACAATTGGTACTCTGTTTTTTTTTTTTTTGGAATGTAAAAAATTTTTTTTTATAAATATGGAATGTGAAAAAATAATATCCAATGAACAACAATTACAAAACTTCGACAAAAACGAACAAAAATAACAGAAACATATATCACAGTACCTTCACAGAACATGTTGCTATTTAGATTAGGAATAACATTTATGAATAAATATAAATTGAAGTCATAACTTTGCTTGACCTCGAATGGCTCAATGGAAATCTCTTTTTCCATATCATCAACACCTTTTGTATCTTTTTATCGGTCCTTTAAGAATGTCTGCTACTTTTTGAACTCCTCTGGTTTTGCCCATTTCATAGCATTAATATTTTTAACCATCAGACCTCCAGATCTGTCTTGTTATAATATCATTAAACCCAAATAAAATGCCTTTTGAAAAGTGATTAGGAAATTCTTGTTATTTCTTCCATGGATATCATGTATTCTGGATAATTTAAACAAAGAGTAAAAAAAAAATTGCAATTCCTTATCTAAATAAGAACATGTTCTGTTAAATCAGATCTTCCTTCTTAGAAAAATAAGCAACTTGAAACAAAAACAAAGTACATCAAAAGGGGAGATAATTCAGCACTTTGGAAAAAAAAATTATACATTATTTTCAATGGCAAGTGGTTAATTTCTCTTGTACAACATTAAATAATTGCATAATATTTACTACAGTCATGGGGGAGTGAAATATCTTTATGATGATTCTTAATAATTTGTTATTACAATGAATTTAATACTGATGTATGATAAATCTGGTTAAATATGTGACGAAGAGTTGATTAAAGTACTAATTCATTTCTTTCTTTCCATAAAAATTATTGAAGTCTGATAAAACTGAAATCTAATTTATGCAAAATTTGATAAATTCTGTAAATAGTCAAATTTTTTTTTGTATTCAGTGACGTCAGCATGAATAGCATGTTGTCCAAAATAATGAACTATATGTCTAAATACCAATCAGCAGTTTGAAATATAACACAGAATGCAATAACGTAGTCTTTTTCTGACAATAATACTAAATTCCACTTGTTGAATATATCTGATAAATATTTGGGACTATTACAGTAAATTCTGAAAATTTATGTGATGACTTTTTCTGATTGGTTATACTGTTTCAGAAAAAAATATTCCTGTATGAAACTTTGCCATGAAATAGTTTATTTCCACCTGGTTAAAAATATGAAATTTTTGAAAATTCTGTTACAATTGGCAATCCAAATTGTAGTGCACACATTTACTTTCAGAATTTACAACAGATTGAAATAAACAAAAAATTAACAAATTTCTTCTATTTTTGTTCCAAGGTTTTTAAATGTTTTAACAAACTGCTAAGTAATGTGGCGAGGTTTGTGGCTTGTCTCATTAAATATCTCATATGTGGATCAGACAATGGTTTTCCACAGGCTGCCTGAGCAGCATTTACTGTACTTTTGAATGAATTTGTGACCTTAATGACCTCAAAGCCCAACTGCTGTGCCTGATGAACTGCGACCATCATAATCATGGTCGCCTGAGCATGAAGGAAGACTTTAGCTAATGTATGCATACAAGTATCTAAATTTTCTGCTAATTTGTCTTTAGTTTGCGTGGCATTGCTAACTAGAAATTTTGCATCATATACGAATTGTTTGACACGATTATTAAGCTCTTCTTTACACATTCCGAACTGTTTTGGACGTCTGTCAATTCTAGAGTCTTTTAATGTTTCAAGTGTCTGTTTAAGTTCTGCTAATAACCTTTCAGCATCCCGAGTAGCCTCCTCAAAATTGTCACTTCCATATGTTTTCCCTAAAATTAATTTAACAGAATCTGAATGACTTTCACTAATTTTGTCACTTACAATTGCAAAACTTTCTTCAGAAACTGACCCTTTCCTCAATCTAAAGTCACCATTTGGAATAGGTGCAGCAACAGTCGTTTTCTGTTTACCAGAAAGTGGCTCTTGAGTTTGGGAAGCTTTTTTGGTAACTTTACTATCAGTTCCCTGAGGAGTGCGTCCAGCAGTGATATCACGAAATGCATCAAAATTTGTATATACTCGAGCTTCCTCTGAATCGTCTTTTATCGAACTCTTTCCACGCATTGACATTGGTCGCCACATACTAGTGCCAGTCATTGACCCAAATGGACTAACGTCACTTTTAGAAGCAGTTTTGGGTGTGTATGTTCCTGAGACCAGTGTAATGTCTTCCTTACTGCTTCTTCGTAAAGAACCTTTTCTTGGTCTCAAACTATCAGTCTTTTGATCTGGATTTCCTGAAGAGTCAGCAGTTTCTCCATTTATCAAGGTGCCATTGGTAACCTTTAATGGGGAATTCAGTTTTGATGGTGATGAAAAATTTGAGTCTGTGGGATCTTTTAAGTGTTTTTTATCACTGGGTGATAATGCAGATGACAAAGCTTTCATTGGTCCTGATTTCTTTTGTGCACTTCTCTGAAAAGAAGAGAAGAAAGTAAAATCAATAAAATATTTTTGAAAATTGTAGATCATATTGATATCCAATACATGCAATAAGTTTTGAAAATAAACAAACATGCTTATTTATTCAGAAGTGCCTGTGAATGTTAAATTTAAAACATGCCTATATTTTAATTCATATATATCATGCTAAAATTTATCAATCTGTTTCAAATTTCTGGATTTCTGTAAAAGGAGTAAAAATAATTTTCACATTTATTTCTATAATAATCTTAATCTCGTTCAACATATTAACTATACCTATAAATAATATATGTCCCAAATACCAGCATGCTCATGCAAAAGTTTTTAAAAATATACATAAAAAGCCCAATTTTCTCTAAAAAAATCACTTGTTTGATTAAATTTCCACCAAAGTTTAATATAAAGATAGATACATTTCATAAAGTTAAACTTTTTTTTTCAATTACATTAAAAGTACAAAACTTCATGACTGAACGAATGATATTCATATTAACTAGAATATTCTGGTCCTGTTTTGGGGTAAAATATTGTTTTTCATCAATACAAGATGACTCAATGCATCCTGAAACATACTTAATAAGGGTGATTTGTTAAATAAAATTCAAAATAATTTGTACGAACTAAGAAAATTAATGGTTTTGTTGACCTGATGTCTTTAACCAATTCATAAAATCAACAGGGTATATTAGTTTAAATCCACCATACTGTTCACATGACAACATATTCATAAAATTTTAAACAAGTGACAAAACGATTGTATTTTTTTCATTTTACGAAATGTCTCCATTCACATAAACTTTATAAACTTTTCACATTTGATTATTCATCTGTGAACTAGAACAATTTCTCTATTTATGCATATACAATCATTCAGTTCTGTTCTAGTACTTGGTATTTGGATCCATTTGAAATTTTAACACATTAATACTCAATATACATAAAATTCACTTTTTGATTGATTTTGGAAGATCTGGCCCTGCCATTTTATTTAGAAAGAAACCAAAGGGGGATTTCTTACTAATGCAAGTTATCTGTTTTTGATGTGTTTTTCGTCTTAATATTCCTCATGACTAAGCCAACTTAATAAGCAACATTTGCCATAACCCGTCTCTTAGTATTATTTAGATACATGTATATGAGGGTGAAAAATGGCTATGCCCTAATTTGGGAAACTTTTTTGTATCTAATCTGATTTTTCTCATTGTTTTTTTTTTTTCAAATAATACTAAGAGACGGGTTATGGCAAGATCTTCCAAAATCAATCAAAAAGTGAATTTTATGTATATTGAGTATCAATGTGTTAAATTTTCAAATGGATCCAAATACCAAGTACTAGAACAGAACTGAATGATTGACTGTTGTTTAATGCCACATCGGCAATATCCAGGCTGGAAATTACCTTGTCCTTTATCTAAATATCCAGGCAGGAAAATACCTTGTCCTTTATCTAAATAACTCTAACTTCTAGAATAAAAGTTACTGAAAGGAAACCCTATGTCTACCGACAGCGATGCCGATGACAGGCCCATATCATAATTACCCTTAAATTTTGAGGAAATATAAAAAACAATCCCTAAGATGCAATAAATAGCCACAATAAAATTGACATATAAACCATAATCAGCCAAAATGAAGTAGAATACCATAAACCATAATCAGCCAAAATGAAGCAGATTATCATAAACCATAATCAGCCAAAATGAAGTAGAATATCATCTAAAGCTATATTTCTAGCACAATAATGAATAAATTTCCTTAAACCTCATAATGAGGTTATTTCAGTTACTGTGATTTCATAATCAATATTTCATATGATCAAAGACTGGTTACAAGGAGGAAAAGATATGACTTGGAAAATTAATTTTCTCAGATATGCAATTTTATTCATTTCCAACTGTCCACAATGTGACCTAACCTCTTTCTGGTTATAAATTCTGTTTTTTTTTTAATTGCATCATGCAATATACATTATCTTGTTAATTTTTGTATTTAAAATCTACAAAATAAAATTAGTATATTGTAACCAGTATAAACTTTAGATCTTGTATATAATTAATTTTTACTTTATGCTGTCCAATGGGCATTACTAAAAAATAAGCACACACAAGCTCATGTCAAGACCTCAAATAAATAAATTTATAAAAATAAAATTTTAAATATCTGTTAGCAAAAAAATTTTTGAGTTATTATTTTTTCATAAATACGTCTATCGGTACACCAACATCTATTCCACTTGTATGTTAATTTTCGTGGTTTTAATGCATATTAATTTTTTTAATAATACAGATAATGACCATACAACTGCAAATAAGTATAATGCACTCGTTAAATCCACAACATAAATAAAATTAATTTTTCTACACAAATAATGCACCACGTCACCACATGCCGAAAAGACAATGTGAATTTACCTCCTCCGTGATGTGGAATGTGTGTGTGACTGGAGTGCCCTGAAAATTACCATAGAAACATCAATATTGTACTTTTCCCCTTTTTTCTATATTTTCACCTACCAATCAAAGAACACTTGTGAAAAGCCAAGAGTTAAACAGGTTTCTACAAAATTTATTAATTATCACGTTCTTTCCTATACCATTCTTTGCTACTCATAAACATTCTGACAGATTATAAGTATGCTATGTAAAAATTAAAATCATGGCATTCAATTTTATTTAGGTCAATATGTGAGCCATTTTCTATTCAAAATTTTCTTCCAATATGTCTGTAAACAAATTACCTACATCTTTTTAAAGGAAAACTCAAATTTACAGATGACAAATTATAAAAGGGAGATTATCCTTGAAAATTGCAAAAGAAAAGTGAAATGATAAAAAAAATCCATGAATGCTGGCATTTTTAGATTTGTGCAGATCTGTTAACACCTGGACTCAAAATTAGCATGGACATTTTTGAACTGTCTGTTACATAAAACCTGATAAAAAGTCGTAATTTAAAAAAATAATCCATACCTGTTAACCTTTTGAATAATCAAAGGAGGAGATCTCCCTCTTTACAGCTTGTCTAAGTGGGAGATTTTGTGTGACAACCTTTTTCGCAGAAAGAAAAAGATAATTTTGCTAGAAATCCAATTACACAGATAAGACAAAGATATAATACATGTATCTATGGTATCTCATTTTTCTACTAATGATTTCTAATCAAAATTTGAGCAAAAGGTTTAATTATTTGTTGATTGCTTCTCAATTAAAATTATATTATGTAAGTTTGCATTTATATCAATTTAATTAGACATTTAGAAGATGATTTGTGCAATATTTCTGCAAAGAGGGAGATTTGGAGGGAGAAATTTGTGAAAGAGGGAGATTTGTGTCTCCCACGTGGGAGACCATCTCAAAGTGGGAGATTGTCCAAAAAAACAATGAAAAAGAGGGAGCCTCCCTCCTAAAGTGGGAGGGTTAACAGGTATGAATAATCCCTTAGGTCAATTAAAATGAATTAGAATTTTTTTTAACTCATCCCCTCCCTTTCATAAGCAACCAGCCTTTATTTGGTCCTTTTTCTAAAAAATATGATTTAAAACCAATTCATGCAGGATATTTTCCTTTCCCTACTTCAATTCCAAACTAAAATTCTAATAAATCCATTTAGGATTGTCCTTAGACAGTTTCTTCTTTTTCTTTTTTTTTTTTTGAAAATAATTAAAATAATCACTTAACCTGTCCCATATTTTTCAGGAACCTGGATGAGAATGCGCTTATTACATTAAGCTACATTTACAAAAAAAAAAAAAAAAAAAAAAAAAAAAAAAAAAAAACAAAAAAAAAAAAATTTTTTAAAAAAA
>JAULBM010000008.1:1817229-1831033 GCA_032357055.1 Geukensia granosissima
GGCGGGGTTTAACCGGTTTGTGAGCGCTCAACCCTCCCCCTTTAACCTGTGGGATCAGTGACAAAACATGAAACAGACAGACTTAACACCAAAATCCCACTGGAGTACTTAAATCAATAAGCCCAAAGACTTAGAATGCTCGCAAAAGCTAGCTCAAAGTGTTTTGCACATTTAAGTACGTTAAAAAAAATCAAAAAAAGTTGGCCGCAAAATTTTATTTCTTCCGTTATACAAAACATTTTCAAAACTTTATTTTATTAAGACCTTGTCTTGAAAATTCACGTAAAACAGAAAATAAATTTATTACATATGTTGACCCAACATTTAGATATTGGTCCCCGAGCGTCAACTTACATGATGATTTGGGACGATTTAGAGCTCATCATTTCAGTCTTGTGAAACCCTCAATTAATCTTGATTTTTTCAAGAATTTTGTTGATTATTTGTTATAATATTTCAATCATATCATTGCAGTCAGTTCTGTGAATCAGAGATATATAATCAAGACTGAAAATCCAACCCTGGACAGGTAAATGAAAATCCAACCCTGGACAGGTAAATGAAAAACACTAGTGAGAAAAATTATGATATTGCAACACATCCTCATGATATGCCCAGCTTCTTTGAAATATTGATTTATTGGATAAATGCACATCTATACCCAAAAGGGGTTGAAGGCATACAAATATGTATATATAAAATCAAATTAACACAATAATGTATATATATCTACAACATCGTCGCTTAATTCACTTGGGCAGCTGTGGAGTCCACTTTCCTCAGTGCAAGAGGCTGTTTAATAAATGGAGAAGCAAGCTGCATAAGTTCCGATATAGATAGAATGTATCCCAATTTCAGTTCCCCTTTGAAATATTTATCTTCCATAATGATCGTTCGTTTACGTTCATGCAAAACTAAATTGAGCCCACCACGGTGACACAGAACGTCACAATCACGTTGCTGTTGGTTATACAAGGATGGGTTGAAATAAGACGTTTGTGCAGGGACTGGGAACTAAAGTACAGCAAGAATTATGTCGAAACGAAAAAGTCCTAAGAAGTAAGGCTTACTGTTAATAAACAATTTTAGTAGATGCACGTATATTCCGTCTATGTGTGGTTTGGTACAGTTTTTTTTATCATGAAACGGAATAGGAGAACGCTTCGGTGATGTAATGGTGAGCCTGCTCGCCTCGAGTGCAGTAGGTTGTGGCTTCGATCATCGCCCGGGTCAAGCCAAGGACATTAAAATTTGATATTTCTCTTCGCCGTAAATTGGTACGCAGCATTTCAGAATGATTTATCTACGCAATATATTCCAAGTCCATTCGTCATTCAAATTCTGAATGCACTCTAATGAAATTTGGAGTTGACAAAACATGTTGTCAAAATTTTCAAAATATCTGATATTTACTTTTCTCATATCTGACATTTACTTCTCCCATATGTGACATTTACTTTTCCAATATCTGACATTAACTTTTCTCATATCTGACATTTACGTTTCCAATATCTGACATTACCTTTTCTCATATCTAACATTTACCTTTCCCATTTCTGACATTTACTTTTCTCATATCTGACATTTACTTTTCTCATTTCTGACATTTACTTTTCTCATATCTGACATTTACTTTTCCCATATCTGACATTTACTTTTCCCATTTCTGACATTTACTTTTCTCATATCTGACATTTACTTTTCCCATATCTGACATTTACTTTTCTCATATCTGACAATTACTTTTCCCATATCTGACATTTACTTTTCTCATATCTGACAATTACTTTTCCCATATGTGACATTTACTTTTCTCATATGTGACATTTATTTTTCACATATCTGACATTTACTTTTCCCATATCTGACATTTACTTTTCCCATATCTGACATTTACTTTTCTCATATCTGACATTAAATTCTCAAATCTGACATTTACTTTTCCCATATCTGACATTTACTTCTCCCATTTCTGACATTTACTTTTCTCATATCTAACATTTACTTTTCCCATATCTGACATTTACTTTTCCCATATCTGACAATTACTTTTCCCATATGTGACATTTACTTTTCTCATATGTGACATTTACTTTTCCCATATCTGACATTTATTTTTCACATATCTGACATTTAATTTTCCCATATCTAACATTTACTTTTCTGACATTTACTTTTCCCATATCTGACATTTACTTTTCCCATATCTGACATTTACTTTTCCCATATCTGACATTTAAATTCTCATATTTGACATTTACTTTTCTCATATCTGACATTTACTTTTCCCATATGTGACATTTACTTTTTCCATATCTGACATTTAAATTCTCATATCTGACATTTATTTTTCCCATATGTGATATTTTTCACATATCTGACATTTACTTTTCCCATATGTGATATTTACTTTTCTCATATCTGACATTTATTTTTCCCATATGTGACATTTACTTTTCCCATATCTGCCCATATCTGACATTTATTTTTCACATATGTGATATTAACTTTTCCCATATGTGACATTTACTTTTCCCATATCTGCCCATATCTGACATTTAAATTCTCATATCTGACATTTATTTTTCACATATGTGATATTAACTTTTCCCATATGTGACATTTACTTTTTTCATATCTGACATTTACTTTCCCTATATCTGACATGTTCTTTTCTCATTTCTGACATTTACTTTTCCCATATCTGACATTTACTCTTCCCATATCTGACCTTTACTTTTCTCATGTCTGACATTTACTTTTCCCATATCTGACATTTACTTTTCCCATTTCTGACATTTACTTTTCTCATATCTGACATTTACTTTTCCAATATGTGACCTTTTCTTTTCTCATATCTGACATTTACTTTTCCCATATGTGACATTTACTTTTCCCATATCTGACATTTCACTTTTCCAAACCCGCCTTAGCCTCAGTTTATTTGCAAAATTATGTCAGACATGGTCTACTTACCGACTCGCGGACACTTTACCAATCAGTACGACTGAGTTGCAGGATTTTCAATCTCGCAGCTTTTCTATTCTTTTTCCCATTTTCCTTAAGTATGACTGAGATCACTATTATTATAGATGCTTCAGAAAAATATTGTGTGGTTATTTAGGTATCACTAATTGTATCGTTTCCCATAGCATAAATTTAAAATAAACCCCTCAAAATAGGATATATGTCATCAAAAACTGATAACCAATTTCACCAGCTTCCCTGCATGGCTTCAATTGATAGTTGTCTGCATTTGCTTCAACCTTTTCATTTTTATTCAAGCAGAGAGAGAGAAGAGAGAGATATAAAACCCACTTGAAAAGCCGAAATTAACGAAATACTATGTTCTTGAAACATTTCTTCGAAGCCATGCTTATTGAACAAAATATTTGCAATTCCATTTGACAATTTTACAGAGCAAATCTAAGATACCGTTCTCTAAAATACCGAATAAGAATAATAAAGCTGCTTATGATCAAGCGGTTATGTTATGAGGCTTTTCTAAATGTGAAGGACAAGATTTATCAAGCAGTTTCTTCTATTGATATTAATATAAAATTCTCCAAATTTGTTATTTTACTTCTGAATACAGTCATTACACTAAATGGTCAGCTCAATAACCAGTAAATCCAGAATTGCATCTGCAGGGCGTACAGCTTAAAAAGGGAGATGGGATATAAAGGGTCAAGTGGGGGTGGAAGACGGAGTGGTTGGGGTGGGATGGCAGAGGCGGATCCCGACTTTTGGAACTTGAAGGGGGCCACTTTTTGTGGACCTCTTAATTCATTAATTTTCTCGATTTCTAAAGGAGATTAAGATAACAATTGACCCCAAACTTGTCCTGTTTTAGCATTTTTGCGTTTCAAAGGGGGCCAGGGAATCAAAGACCCCCAACCCTCCTGGATGGAAGGGGTGTGAGGTGGAGAAATTTTATTCTATATGATGGAATATGATAGATCGGTGGGTGGAACGAGGGAGTCCGACATCTATAAGAACGTTAACATTTTCTTCTCTGACAGTTTTGCGACTTATTTGGAAAACCACAGATGCCAGTTTCTTTCACAAAGGAGACTGATAGGTTATTCTCGTTTATCGTGATCGGCGACATATTTGAAGTTGTTTTTTATGTAAACACTTTCTCTGTTTCCTCTGTAGATGTGAAATGAAAACATATGGGGTAAATGTCAGAGAGACTGCACCCAATAACGACAAAACAGGGGAAACTTAAAAATCTAGAGGTCTCAACAAAGCCTTAAAGAAGGGTGTGATACCATGCACTCCTTGTGAACAGCTCTAGATTTTGTTGTTTTCATGGAAAGCGATCCTTAAAATTTTGTTTTTAACTTTGGTTGGACACAGAAATGTCTCGCTTGAAAATTGGAATTGCTGACTTACAAATGTGGACCGAGGCAAAACAAAACAAGTTGACTTTACTGTGAAACTTGTGTCAAGATCGAATGAAATATAGCAGACTGGCAGGTACCAATCAAGATCCAACTACAGACTAAATAAAATGAGTCTAGATATGACAGTTGGACTAAAGTCCATGAAAATGAGGTCAAGTTCAGATGTCATGTATCAGACTGGCATTACCCACCAAGATCTTACTACAGACAAAATATGTTGGACCTATAGCTTTTACAGTTGTTGAGAATGTGAAATCTTGTCGCAAAATTGACAAAGTCACTCATCCGTGAAAATGATGTCAAGGCCAAATGGCATATAAAATACGGAGATCTAACTACAGACTAAATATAATGAGTCTAGGTATGATAGTTGTTGAGAAATGGACTTAAGTGTAAAAAAGTACAGTAATTCAACCATAAAAATGAGGTCAAGGTCAGATGACAGATAGCAGACTGGCAAGTACTCACCAAGATATAATTACAGACAAAATAGTCGGTCTAGGTATAACAGTTGTTGAGAAATGGACTTGAATGTAAAAAGTTTTCGCAGATTTTAAAATTTTTAACAAAGTTATTGAACCATGAAAATGAGGTCAAGGTCAAATGACATATGACTGGTCGGCAAGTGCATATCATGAACTACCAGCATACCAAATTTGGTTAACAGTTTCAGAAATATATAAATCTTATAACAAAGTTTACGCCGCGCTACACCTATGGGGACATCTCGATTCCGCGACTGAAAGACGCGGGCGAGACAAAAATACAAAGCTTATATACTGGATAAGAAACTCCACTACGAACACCCCTTTGTTGTTGCTTAGACCCCGCCCCGTGGTTTTTGTCCTTAATCGAATTTTTCGTTTGTCCTTTGTAGTTTTGTTTCAATGAAATAAATATTTGCATTGCGTTGTTCTAAAACTACAGAGAATAAAAAGAAAGATATAGGGTTTGGTCAGTGGATGACAATGCCACTGGAAAGCCTGTGCCAGAGAAATGAAATGAAATTCACATGATTCTGATAGACGAATCGTCTGTCAGAGATCAATCTGTAAATCGAATTTAGGATTTTTTGCATAAATGATGCAAGAAGATATAAATTCCTTAAAAATCATGTATTAACTGTTATCGAATACGCCCCCGATTTTGTGTGGTATCAATTTTTTAAACTCTTGCAAAACCAAGAATTAATACATTGTTATCACAATGATATTACATGAGTAAAGGCGAAACTAGATAATATTTAATAAATTCTAAAATTGTCTATTCTGTTAGCTAGTACCATGTTAACGTATAAGTTCATTGTGCATAATAATATTGTTTCAACACAAATCAAAATATAGGTTGAGTTTAAAAACGTACTTTAAGAAAATTGATCCATGAAATTGATCCAAAGTATTTTAAATTCTTGAACAGTAGTTTTGAGTAGTTCAGTTTTGTTTACGTTGGGACAGGAACGAGGCGACTCTTTCGTACGACCTTCACAGGAAGTTGGGTTTTAAAACTCCTTGGTCGTCTGGTTTATGGAATAGGAGTGATTTCTTCACCCCAGCTGAAGAGGAATTATTAGAGAAAGTCGCAAGAACTCCACCGAAAGTCATCATGCCGACGGGGAGGCCACAAACCGCGACAATGAGGAAAAAGATCCGCCCAAGTTCTGCTGGACCAAATTTACAGTCACATCCTTGCTACACGACAAGTTTGTTTGACAGTAGCAACAGACCATCAACAGCTTCATCTTCATCACTACGGACTCAGGAAAAAGGTACCCTGCCCACTAGACCAGTGACACAGGCTGGGACAAGGCGACAGTGGCGTGCACCCCAGGAAGATGTTCGCTTACAAGAAGTGCAAACCGAGAAACAACCTCGAAGACTAACTTTGGGTGCTGTTGATGGATTACAGCCCGATCTGATAAAGAATAGACCACGTTCCGGAGTAGGCTTTGTTTCTGACCAACTGAAAAATAAGGTAACGGTTTTTAATGTCATTGTTTGTTATTGTTTGTTTACAGGTGAAAACAACACGTGCGTGGCGGAGCACCATAAAATCATTTAATTATATGGTTTCTGTTATCTTTATTGTTAATTGATTAGTAGAATTTAAAGAAGCAAGAATTTTCAACTGGAAATAAATTATTAACGGCAGATTTAATCAGTATTGACAATTTTATAGAGCATCGCTCGATTTCAAAATGGTGGGTTTGTTGTAGCAACATATTTACTTCCGGTAGGAAAAGGGGGCGTGTCCCAATCAGCTGTTTCTGATCTCGACCATCTGTCATTCCACAATTACTAATTAGTTTAAATTCAATTAAAAAATAATCGTGTTTTTTTGTAGCAGTAGGAAACATATGTTTAAAAAAAATTTCATGCAATTATTTTCTTTTATTTTCCTTTAAGAAATCAATATAGATATATAATTTATTTTTCGGAAATTATTTAGTGCCAAAGCAAACAATCTGACCCGAAGCATTATTTTCTGATCAAGATGTAATTGGATTTACATTACAGACAGGCCAGTCAGAAACAACAATTTTTAGCATGGGGAAACTAGACAAAATTTTTGCATTTCACATCTGTTTCACAGAGTATGAATTATCTCCAATTTCTCAGTTATTTGAGTGATATCTTTGCTTATTAAAAATCTAATAATAAGGAAATCTACTTCTGTGCTGTAAATATTGGAGATATATAAATATATGAAACGAGGCTCCCATGAGCCTGTATTACCCACATGGTACCACACAGAAAATCAAGCCTGCTTGGTGTAGAACAAGAAAGCTCTTTTAAAGAAATAGAATGTTAAACCAAGTCAGACTGTGGCAGCCATAACAGATTTCTGATTGGCATGAAAAACATATCTTTTGTAGAAGACCTTACAATAATCATTTCCTTGAACAAATCAATTTTATCAGTTGGGTAGTTTCTGACAAGATTTTAACAAATTTATTTCCCAATGTTGAAATATGTGGACCTATGACAGCCATTTTGAATTTCACATTGCATGAAAAACTTAAATTTTGTAGAGGACCATGATCCAACAATTCTTCACACAATAAATCCTTTCAGTCATTTCAGAAAATTCAGAAAAAAAAAATAAGATTAAGCATGTTTTCCCATAGGGTCCTTTGTTAAACCAAGTTTGTATGTGGCTGTTGTCTGGACTATCAAGTCTGCAAAAAGTCATAATTTTAGTAAGAGGATTATCCAAAAATAATTGGCACAACAAATCCTTTCAGTTTGCTTAGAACAGTATTTTTGGAAGATAAGGAACTTTAACAAAATAACACTATCTGGCGTTGTTGTTTTTCTGACTATGCAGAAACATAATTAAGCCGCAGTCATAGAGCACCACCAAATGAACATATCTGACAAATGAGGCCCTTATTGACCATGCCGTTTCAGAGGGGAAAATGAAAATGAAAATTGTGGATGAACCGAAGACACAAAGTATCTGGCATGAGCCTTAGGGTCCTGAGAGCTAAAAAAAAAAAAAAAGATTATACAAAACTGTACATGTAGGTGCTTTTTTCCTATTTCAGCTGTCTTGACAACTTTGCTGTTTAGTAAATATTGCTATTACTGGTGTAAAATCAGCTCATCTCTTTTTTCTTCATGTTGCATAAATAAATGAATTGTGTTAACTTCAGATGTTACAAAGAAAGTAATTTTTTGGGATATAGGTTAGTAATCTTTTTATTTACCAAAATCACCCATTTTTTCCTACTGTAAACTTGAATAAAGATATTAAAAACTGTACTTATTATTTAGGTAAATAACTAATTTAGGTAATGAAGTATTTGGTCTTGATAAATGTAACAATTTAACAATCAATGCAATATTTTAAGAAATATTAAAAATTTCACAAGAAGTTAATCCTAATAAACGATTGACGATCATGCTTCTGCATCTATGGGAGAAAAATCAGAACTCATTTTTAGAGTAGAAACATCTTATGATCTTTGTTTAGAAGCCACATGGGAAATTATAGCTAGGAAATCTTCTGTTTGAAGTCACAATATCATTAAATATTGAAATAAAATTACTCCCTTTTTATGTAGTTGGCTATGTTTTGAATAATTCATTAGTTTATATACACTTATGTTATTACCCTTTTTTGCCAAAATCCGAAAATCTCAAGTCCAATATGGAGGATAAAAGATTTAATAAACACTTAGATGAATTGCTTCAAACAAAACCTTTTTCAAGGGAGATCTTGAATTTAAGTGTTGGATTCAAAGAAATTGCAAAGCCTCTAAAATTCTCTTCAAGAAACAGAAATAATGACAAAAACAGCAAGAAATGTGAAACGGTGAGTTGTTTGTTCTTATTTCACTCCTTTCCTGTGTAACATGACATTTTAGAACCTTCACCATAATGTTTTCAAATAACATGTTTAAAAAAAGAGCAGATATGGAGTAAATATCAATTTCAAAGAGACTAAATACAATCTCCTTAGAAACAGACGAAAGGTACATTTACTTGCAGTTTGATAATATAAATGATCATGTATTAAAATCTTTATTTGTGATAAATTTCTTTAATAAAATTTTCAAAGGAGATTTTGAATTTTAAGTGTTGGACTCAAAGAAATTGCAAATAATAGCAGAACATTTTATGAAAAAAATATCAATGACTTTGTTCTCATTTATATTTTGAATATGTTAATAACATAGTAGAAAATGAATTGTACAAAGCAATATAGGGAAAAATCTAGACAAGGTAGAGTGAATTACCAGACTCTCAAAATTTGATTTAATTTCAGATATTTAACAAAATTTTCACAAAGTGTCTTCATAATAAACTTGTATCCATATCATTAAAGAACAATTTTTTTGCAAGGAACTTTTTTTTAATCAAAAGTAAATTCCTTACTATTGCAGAAACTTCTTTTAGTGGCATTGCTTGAACTTTTTTCAGTTTGAACAATTGTCTGACTTTCTTATGCATTTAGAGAAACAGTAGTAAACCCTTCAAATGCAAAATAGTTTTCAACTTTGAAACTGGTTGTTTACATCAAAAGTTATGACCTAATTTTTGTTTTTGCAGAAACTTGCCTTGATATCGAAATGAAACTTTTTATGGCATTTTCAGATGTCCTAGAAGATTTTCAGGACCTTAAACTTTGAGAATTATGTTACAAACATATAAAAATAGAATCAGAACATCATTTGCAAAAATAAAGAGGCTTAAGATTAGTAAATATGATATATCCAGCTTCAGTTAATTTCCTGGAAGACTCTCAGCCCTGTCATCTTTTTGGAAAAGTACCAATTAACTATGAAACAACAGGTTTAGAAGATCATTTGCAATAATATGGCATCTTTAAACATATTTAAAAACATGGCATTAAATTTTTGGTAAATTTTTTCTAGACCTTCAGTTTTGATACAGTACCTACATGTAGCACCCATTCACTTAATAAAATAAGATGATCAATGATTGTGATAAGGGTCTTAGGTTTAAAAGTAACAAATATGGCAATTTAAAGTATTGTATTTTCCAAAGTATTGTATTGAGAACTGTACCTGTTACTGTTTTGAGAAGTACCTGTTACAAGTGAACCATGTGAACCAGATCCTGAAGATCAAATACAATTTTCCTCATTTTGTTCCAATTGGAAAACAAGCATAGCAGCTGTGGACAATTTTTTCTAATTGACTGTTATTAAAAGCAATATATTTATAAAGTCAAATTGTCGAATTGTTCCAAACTCTGCATTAGACATTTAAAAGAAAGAATATGGAATATAAACCAGAAAGACACAATCCACATCTTTTCTGGACTGAGCACTTCATAATTTTTCATTAAGCTGTTTACTTAGTTTTCTGACAAAATAGTGCCTTGCATTTCTCTCTCTTATCAAAAAAGATTGTTGACAAAAAAGAAAATCAAAGGATTGTAAAAACCTAATGTTCACTACACTTACATCTGATACTTGATAATGATATACTGTTTCATCCTCATTAGATAAAATTTCATTGTAGAATATTCACAGTGCCTGTCACATAAGCTACATAGCCAATTTTTTAATAATCTCCATTCATTAGCATTTTTTCTCCTGGTCCTGTCTTTCAAAATAATATATACAGTAGATGAATATTTGATCACTAGAAAAATCAAGAAGTTTTCACTACACTTGTGCAGTGGCTATGTTTATTGTAAGTGCTTAAATTGTCAAATCAACCTTTGGCATATTGTATTAGGTAGATTCAGGTCTTACCAAGAAAATATTTGTTGAAAAGAAACCAAATTTAACAGGGTGTTAAGCGCTTTTCTGGATATTTCTTTTGGGGCCATTTATCTGACAAGGGAAATAACTGAGTATATTGTTGCATCTTAGTTTTAAAATCAAAATTAAAAGTTTTAAAAGTACATTGCCAGTCAAGAAGTATGTATAATTAATCAACTGTCTTAAGATTTTCCATGATGTTTTTGATCAATAATATTTTGCTTATGAATATTTTAATAAACATCATTAATACAAATTGAAAACCACTTGAAAGATCAGAAGTAGCAAATTATTGATTAGAAAAACTTACCCATAATTATAAATTATTCATAGTTTTCATCACACTATTGTTAAATTTCAAGCACATTTTATACACAGAAGAGGAACTTTACTCTCAGACAAAACCTTTGAAATTCTTTGTAACTTTGCATGTCGATTTTCCATCATATTAAACAATTATCACTTTATTACCTGATGATCTGGAGCTTTGTAATGATCGTTAAATTAGTGATAGGTTTAGCGATTAATGAACCTGCGTGACAGATTCACATCTGTGTGATCAATACGTTTGTGTCTTGAGGATGCGACATTATTTTAATTAAGTAAATGTTGATTATGTTCATCATCAAATAACAGTTAGCGACAGTCTGAAGATTCTTACAAATAGTGAAATATTAATTTGTAGAAGTGTAATTTTTTTACAGGATTTTAATGTTATGCAATTGTAGTTGTAATTGTTATTTGTGAGGATTTTTATATTAAGTTCACCATAATCACAAATGACTAGAATGTTTATGTTAAATTATTTAATTTCTATTCTGACATTGGAAGATATATGATTATAGAAAACAAATGTTTTTACATTGGATTATCATTTGCTAAATACCTGATATTTAATAGTGTATTTTTGAAAGGACAAATCTTATAAAACACTCATTGTGGAACAATATTTTATTTTTTTAGATATATTGTATGTAGTCGCAGAGCAACTTATATAATCCGATTTAAAAATTTTTTTGACAAAATTAATTAACTTTTTCGATTTTATTAATAATCCGATCTGCGACTGCTAAATATTAATTATGAATCGTCACTCAATGACTTTATCGGAGGTATTTTATGTTATGGTAAATAATGAGGAAATTCAGGATGAGAATTCAAAGGAATATCATGACATGGAGAAGGTAGGTAACTAAACAAAAGTTTAGTCAATTTTTTTTCAGTGAATATTAGTTAGACTTACCTACCACTGAAAATACCTATTTTGTTGACTTCCAAAGGAGAGGTAGGTATTATAAGTCCAATATTTGGTCTAAATTTGAGATTTTATGAAACAGAAATAAGTTATTGTGAAAATGCTTTTTAATAACCATCCTTCAGCCATAACTAAAACATATATAATTTTGACAAAACAGCAAGTCATATTTAATTATTTCAACAAGAACATAACATTTTTTGTTAAAATTTTTGGAGGTGTTTTTTTTTCAAAATAAGTATAACCATGCAAGAACATCACAACAGTATATATCTTAACAATTGGACTTGACAGATCTTTGATTGTGCACAGTTTTGTGCGATCTAATTTAATGGTAAGCGTACTCGCCTCGAGTGATGAAGGTCATGAGTTTGATCCTTGGCTGGGTCAAACCAAAAGACATTAAAAGTGGTATTTGCTGCTTCTCCAATAAGCAAGCAAATACCACAAATTTAGGAGTAAGAGCAAAGACTGGTTGGCCCAGAGTAAGAATAATGTGTCTGAGTAAAGTGACGTGTCTTCCTACAGATTGTTGCTTTTTGAGCTAGCACCTTAAAAATCTAATACAAACAGGGTTCATTTATGATTATTGTTCATTTATGAATATGCATGAAATATTTTCTGCTGGACGTTTAGCAACATTCAGTCAATCAATCATATAAAATGAGGAATAAAGAATGCTGATCAAAACAAAGTAAAAGTTTGAAAAATATTAAAATTACTGGCTTGAAGAATGATTTTAAAGCAGTTCTTGTTTTATTTTTATCCTTTAGTGGAGAGTAAGTAATAATTACCACATGTATTTTTGTATGTCACCGTGTGTCTTCTTTGATTTTCTTTTAAAATTTTTTTTTTCATTTTAGTTTTGCTAGAATTTTATTGCACACTTTTGATGCTGACCTATTAAGCTAGAAAATTTTTTATTTTTACTTACATTTTTATATATATATAAAAGTGGTAAGTTTTTAGATCAATTTCTAGTAATTATTTTATTTCCAATTATCTAGTTCTCACTACTTTTAAAGTATAAAGTCACTCTATGTCTTTTAAAAATGCATGTGTGTGGAATTTGTAGACTTTTTTATAAGAAAATGAGAGTCTGGGGTTTGTTGCATATATTTTCAGAAAAGCATTTAGGAAATGAGTAAGGAGTTCAAATTTTTGGAAAAAAATGATTGAATTAGCCTTTCTTGTGCTGCATTTTTATGAGGGAAAAGTTATCTATATAAATGATAGTTGACACACATTCCAACACACACTTACTAAAAGTTCTAATCTAGAGGTCTCCACAGGGTCTTGAACAAAGTTTGGAATCCTAGTACTCCCTGGAAGAGCTCTAAATTATATGCTATATTGCTTAAAGAGTGCCACACAAAAAGTTTACACCCCCTCCCAAATATACCTCTGATCTCACTTAAGCTGCATATATTATGATTTGATATGATAATTTCAGCAAGAAAACAATCCTAGAACCTGTAGAAATCCTTACACATATAAAACAACCATTATATAAAGGGTATTTGGCAGATGTTTATCAGAAAAATCCATGCAGCATGTAGATCTATATGGCCTAACATTAGTTAGAAAGTTAGTATCAGTCCATCTCTAATTCAGACAGAAAGGCTACAAATTAATTTTGTTGTATCTTGATCAGACATTTAAAGTGATTGTTGGAACATCCAAGCACTTTGTCACTGTTTACTGATAATGTTACAAAGATTTAATTGTTATATATAGAGTTATCCCCCCTATAAGATTTTATTATTTCTTCCATGAACATGTTTAAATGCTAAATGGACATTAGAATTTCTAAAGAAAATATCAATCAAAAGATATTTGTAGGTTTTTATCCTATTTGTTAAATTTTAAGTTAAAAATGAAGCAGCTGTAAGACATGACTAGGTAA
>JAULBM010000008.1:1910843-1926825 GCA_032357055.1 Geukensia granosissima
TTGATTGATTCACTGAGAAAATCGACATCGTTTCTTTCTCAACACGTTGAAAATTTAATCGGCCGCCATTTTTACTTAAAAAATTACTGACGCGGATCCGGATTCGGATGCGTAATGCAAAAATAATGATGCGTCCCTGGACGCGCATTGTGATTTAACGGTGCGTCCGAAATGAAAATGACGCGTCCTGTACGCGTCTAGATGCGTTGCGAGGATCTCTGAATTGTTTGGTATTAGTATTGTCGTATGGCTTCAATATTACTAAGATATCGGAGTGAATTCAGAAGTCTTTTTGCATTTTTAGTGGCTTTTTCATTATCCCGGTGACAAGGTATTAAGGCAAAAACAGTTATCTTTCTCCAATCGTCTAGGGTATGCAACAGATTCAGTGTTTTGAGGACAAATAAATTTTATTTACCAATACCCCCATACCTTATTTACACGTTTTGCGTCACTGTCTCAAATATATGTGATAATTATATGAAGAAGGAAATTATATCAATCATCCGCGGGAATTTTTGCAAGATATTCTGCGGGTTTCTTTGCGTATATCATACAGTCTACTTCATTCAAATTTGAAGCATGACATGTTTGGTGGTCTCAAAATTTAAATGCGAATTTAACAAAAAATCTTCTTCTTTGACGAATTCTATAATCATGCAATGATACAGCTCCACATGAGAAAGTAAACACCATTTAAATGTAAGCTTATAGACATATATGATATGAAATAGACTTTTGATGCCAATTACAATGTTAAAATGTTTATTTCATTTCATTTTACGGTACAAGATTTTTATAAATATTAAATATATTTCTATTGAGATTATGATAAGGAAAAAACGATAAGGACCATTGGTTTTGCTGCAGATGGCACGGGTAGAGTAACACTGTATGGCTTCGCACGTTTAAATACCATTATGAAAATAAAAAAGGTATTTGAAATTGAAATAGTTCAAATAATAAAACAGATTTACTATAAGATAGAATTTAATGGATACAATTTCAATTTTTGAAAAGAAATATAACGAGTTAAATTTTGGAGCGTATACCATCCTTTTTAAAAGAAGCCTGGTTTAAAGCTTTGAAGTGACAAGAGTTGAAATATTTTACACATGGGCCGCTACCCTAAATGAAAAGGTCACAGTACAATATACAACAGAAAAGAAAATTTAAATTCTATGTATCTTCCAATACCTGTTGACTCTGATTAAACGGATGAATTAGGAAAAAAGATGAAATTTTAATTTAGCTTTTCCGTGTCTAGCTAGCAGCAGGTGTCGCCTCACAGTTTCGTATCTGCATCACAATGAATAACATTACAATAGGCACTCTATCATTGTTACAAACAGAGCTAGCAATATTAACAAACAACAAACTTGACGTTTGCCTCTGAAAGAAAATGGAATTTATTATTGTTAAAAACGACTGTAACACTCGAATCTCATTTCTAAAGTATAAGTTTACTATTTTGAAAATTGAAATTCTTTGTCTGACCGCGCTTTGTAAAAAGATAATTATATTCAATCCGTATTCTAAGATTTGATTCAAATGTTTAATTCCATTGTAGTATTAAATGAAAACATACAATGTGATTTAAGCTTGCAAAATGGAGCAATCTTTGTCACTGCCCACACGCATGAACAATAAAACACCACCCCGGTGTCACTCTGTTACATTCGATAGCCACTTTAAAATTTACATAAATAAATTTTACTCTTTTGTATTCGATGCAAAACACTTATTGAATTCGTATAAAATATGTAATTAAGAATGCAATCACAAGAGATTTAATCCAAGAGAAAACATTTGTAACCTCTAAAGGTAAAAAATACGAGTTCGTTGCAGCCAGCTGCAAGAAGAAAAAAATATTTTGATTTGAAGGGAGATAAATCTACCGTTCGGTCGTCATCTTGATTTCACACCCAGGAGTTAACGTTGTCATATTATTCCTTAATAATTTCATCTTTTAGTGAAAAAACATCAAAAGTAACGATTCTTTTCAATATTAAAATAATAAAGTATGAAATATTCAAATTTTGCAATTTGATACTTGTAACCTCTATCTATTAAAATGTTAATTAAACATTAAACAACGTAAACTGTCAAAAGAGTTACCTCCCTTCGAGTTAGAAAATTGAATCACTTTTACCCCGATACGATCTATACAAAATATGAATTACACAGTGGATTGTATTCTTATGACTGTGAACAATCGAACTGTACCCAAATAACTCCCATAAAAAATAAAATGCTATGTTTATTTCGGCGTTTTACACCTATTTATATTTTTCCATCGACAGTACAATACATAGATACCCGCTTGACTGATGGTGTAATCCGACCTTTCTCGAAATTTATCTCATTTAAGTGTAATTGAATTTTTTCATCTATAATATAGAGTCCCTTCATCAAACCGAGAAAAATGATACTTTGACGGTCGGAAACGTACATATGTATAAATATTCAACTCGTCAATTTTATGACCCTTTGACCTATTGTTATTTTTCTTTGCATTCGTCATAAGAATTCTAATTAAAATGTGCAGGATACACCCAAAATGTATCATCTATTTGTTGAAGTATTTTGATTAAAATACATGAATTATATAAACTAATTTTGATATAAATGTAAAAGGTTTTAAATATCACAAAAGTTAAATTTTATTAAATGTGAAATGATATATAGTAATTGGAGATTAGTCACTTTTGAATAATATGTATTGTGTTGGTTTATAAACAAGGGATTGTTAAATTGCACCTTCTAACAAAAGCGGATTTCTAATTTATAAGTGCATCCGATTATTCAATATGACAGAATGCGATTTGTTTTGACCGTATTTTGCAAATTTTATTTGTGAGCCTTAGTGAATTACATCATAAGAGTCAAGTGGTTTTTGTGGCTTCCGACACGTCTGTGATTTGTGAATCTTGCCACTCGCGTTGTCAATTCGAGCTTACTAAAAGTTTTGAAATCAAGGCGTGTTCGACATCTATATTGTATAACGTACTGGAAAGAACTACCGAAATGAAGGTTTGTGAAATACCAATATTGCAGAATTGTTCATGATCTGACTTATTTCTGAATGGCGGTATAAATATTCCTATTCTTTTCACGAATTCGAAGAAGAACAGCTTTCAAGATGAAATCACGAACGCAGGGAACTACACCAGGTGACGCCTTTTCGAGAACGACCACATAAACCGTAGAAAAAGCAAGCTGATACTTTAAAGCAATCACTTTAAGGATTTGATAGAGTTAATATTGACACAACTCATCGATGTTTGTGGTCGTCAGTCGCGGAATTGCCTTTTAAAACGTTTTATTTAAAACTTGTAAAAACCTGTTGTTTTTATAGAATAATTTGATTAAATACAACTAAAGCTAATTAGGAGAGAAATCCGATATCATTGGGAATAATAACTAAACAGTTATGTTAAATTGATTTCGGATTTATTTGTTCATTAAACGGCTGTGTATTAGACGGTATCAAATGTGGCGAAAAATTCGACACAAATCAAATGATATTATTCAAACTAAAGCCATCAATACAAATAAAGACTTGAGCTGCACATGTGAGATTTCAACTTTTCTCACAATTAAATGATAAGAATCTGATTCAATTACATGGCATTTGCCATATGAATAAATTTGTATCGAACTTCTTGTACAATAAGGCAAAAAAAAATGATTTCGGACAACGTGGATATAGCCACTGCCAAACACGTTTCGTGCGTTGATTACGAGGCCGGTAAGAGCGGAAATGTATATAAATTTCCCTTACTTTAGTTTTTTAATTGAAAGGCTATATCATGTATATTTAACTAGCGTGCATAATACAGGGTAGCTGAAGAATTAAGAGGAGTTTGCACCGGACACAAATAAATGAAATCAAAACCCGTCGGGGAACTAAATTTCCGTTTGTTAGGGGATGGTTACCGTTTCGTGACTTCTAAGTCAACACTGCATCGAAGTAACTACATATATCAAAACATTTCGTATTTAATTATGCTTTGTATTCCTCCCTAACCCATTATGAAGATTGTTTTTGTTTAATGTAAGACGGCTTAATGTTTGTTCTCTCCGTTTAAGGATAACTTGTTTTATTTGAATTGGTTGAAGTGCCAAACTTTCAAAGGCAACACCGTCTCCTAACCATTTAAACAAATAAAGAATTAAACGGTATTTACATCAAATTAAATCAGAAGACTTGTACTGTCCTGTTGTATTATGTAGATAAACAAAAAGAAATTGATTTTGTTTAAATATAATTCTAAATTTCTTTATAATATTTGATTAGAAAAACAGTCAACAATCTATGTCAGCTGAAGTGAACGATCGTGTCATTACAATGAAAATCTCCCGGGTTCTCTTTTCTAAAGCAAAAATCTTAATCGAAAAGACAACCTGTACATGTATTTTATTTATATATCATTTACATAAAAATTTTAGGTACTTTTTTTCTGTTCATTCATGTCGTTGGTCAATTCCTTACTTTGCAATGTACTACAGGTCTACTATATATAGGCATCCTCCAAAGCCAGGGCCGGATTTTGAGTCACAGCGGGGGTTCTTTTGGGACCTTTGAACGAAAGATTTTAGGCACCTACTAAACATGTCGCAAATTATAGTCCAGATTTTGGCCGTTTTTTGTATCTAAGCAGACCTTTAACGAAAGGGTTCACCCTATCAGCCACCCAATGACGGCCCGGGAAGCTCGAATAATAGTGCACGGAATCGGCCGACATTGTGCAAAATATGGATGTGACCGGTACAGAAAACCAAATATATCAGAAGTCCTTTTTTATTTCGCGTTAACTGAGCTCCGTTGCCTTTTGCCAGTACGTATAATAATAAAATAAATATATCGAACTGTATCTAAATAAAACATAAGTATAGATATAAACGACTGCATCTATATAGATGGGTTAAGCATTTTAGTTTTTATCTAAAGAGACAATTTCATGGGTCTTTGTCCATTAATCCTTTTGGGGGAGATGAGACAATATGCGATAAAATTTCATAAAACATTTTAATAATATTCATGTTTCTAGTGTCCACCCTATAATTTTACATGATTAAGATTCCATGGGAAATTTTCCTCGCGGACGAAAAATGAAAATTATCATTTTTTCAAACATCTGTCTTAAAATGCATCAAAGAATCAAGGCTATCAAGAAATAAGTTTGATTTAAATGCAGGTGGGATCCATTTTCTATTTAATGTGACCGAATATTTCAATAGGATGAAATAAAAAATGGCCTGCTCCTTTGTAATGGAGCACTCCAACCTCATATTTATCTGGTAATCTTACAACTTTTGATTGTTGGGGTGAACTTTCTGTCCCCTGGGGACACAGATGCAACAATTATTGCAGATGACAAAAAATTGACAGGGGTTTTGTCCATCCTTTAGAGAAAATATCAGTTGTCTTTCGAGACAGGTCAGTTCTATTGTTGACAATTTATTCTTTTTTAAATTCATCTTTTTCATCCGATAAATTTATTCGTATCTTCAACAAAAGAACGTTTCACATGTATGCATTCCAATTCTTAATGTTATTTTAAATTACAAAAGTGTCATCTTAAAAAGCATAGGCTGTTATTTTTTTATGACAATAAATTTTAGCGAGATAAATACTAGAAAAGAAAAGGCTCATTTGAATGAATATCTCAGTGTTTTATTAAATATTTAACTTCTATGGTGTTTTTTGAAACCTCGTGAAACATTGCACTCTCATAAATTGCCGTAAAATAGCAATTTTCTGCCTTGAAATTGGTTAAAAATTCAAGAAATTTTAAACTTTTGAACACTTTAACATCGTGTTTTAAAAGGTGACCTTTTGTTACTGCTATCAGTCTTTCGGTGAGATGCAAACGTTCGGAACATGCGGGCTGTTAGGAACAATAAAATCATGTTTTCGGCGGTGGTGCCTCGATTTATTCCCAATACGAAGACGTTTTTCTGACTATGCACTCATGCACTTTTTAACGGGGAGATGTCGAAGTAGGAATTTCGAATCAGAAATAATCTCTGCAAGGACTGCGTATATATAGTAACAACCAATAAATGAGATTCTATTGAACTCAAAAAGTGACAAAGAGATCTCATATAAACTCATACTATGTACCAATGCAATGCATACAATTAGCGCGGTCGAAAAAAATGATTAATAATAAAACTGCACAAAAACACATACTGGTACTTTTTGTTACAAGAAATAGTTTATATGTTTGTTAAGTAAAAGTTTGGGATTAAAATGCTATTTATTCTGAGCTCTTTTAACAAAAAGCGGACTCATCCCCAAGGGATAATTGCCCAATGTCTAGAAACGGAAACATTTTCTTAATAATCTTTTTGAATTATTACAAATGGAAATTGATTACATTCGTTTAAATAACAGAATTAATAAAGAAATGTCGTGATAAATTAATAAACATTTAGTTGCATATAAAATAAAGGTGTCAAGAATTTCAAATTAAATTGATAAAAATTTTAAGTATACAGCTGCGGCGTATACGATTATCGTAGATTTTCCCCGGTAACAAAATAAATGCATGGATGATCTATGTTCTCCTACAATCAGACGACAGAAAAGTCATCTGAAGCAATTCGCTGCAATGGCGTTTTGTGGTTAACAGACAAAAACTATCATTTTTTCGTCTGTTACAAGGGCCTACTTCAGTGATCTTTTATATTTTATCTCCATTGTAGCTCAGTTTGCGTTTTTCTGCTTACTATAAACCGGGAAATTTTTGCGCAGTCTTTTTTTCGCGTTGACAATGTTTTGTGTGATCGACGGCAAACCAAAAAGCCACTTGTAACCAACCAAGAATTTTAGTACCTAATAAAAAAGACAGAAAAGCCTAGGCAATAATTCGATTATTGGCTTTGGTGCTGTTTGCGTTACAAGACTGTGACCGATCGTGCGTATTTAAGAAAGCCAAATTGCCCAACATACATTTGTTGGGCATGAGATAGCTACGAAGTAGGAGTTAGTGGTCTGCTGGAAAGGGAATGGATTCTATTTTACTTTCATTGATTCGGTCCGAGTATACTGAAATTACAAACTGGTATGAAAATGCTTGCTGCATGTATGAGCAGATAGTCGAAGGCAGAGTAACAGCTGAACACTTATCAGAAATTCAAACAACAGGTCGTGTGATAAAAATTTTCGACCCAACTGGGATATGCTGCTTATCATAGCTTCAGAGTATCTTTTAGTGACAAAATAGTTACAAATGATATTATAGATTGGTGAAGTGGTTTCAATTGATTTAAATGTTCTGTTTAAGAAGATAAAGAATTTCCACAACCGTAGGAAAGAAGCGATTAAATGTTGGGAGCGATAGAAAAACTTGAACACAACTGAAAATGGTATATATGTTTAGGTTACGAAAATGATGATATTTCCAAGCAAATCGAAAGTGCCGATTTCCTCTCTTGAGAACTAATTTGAGACAACTAAATGCCATTGCATGTGATCAGTACCAGAATTCATTTCAAATGGATCGAAACTGTTTGGAATACGAACCGCGAAAATGATCGACACGATATGTATACATAAGCAAAATGTTCGTTTACATTCTGAAAATTTTGTCGTTTGAATAAACGTTTTGAAAACGGAGATCGGCCAACGCAGCAAGATATAATTTCATCTTTAGTATTGTGCTCGCGTGCCTCTGATACCGTTATATAGATATTTATACCTTATATGTATATAGTTTACTTGTTACTGATATGCTCTTCGGGCCCTCTGATTGGAAATAAACATATGATTATTATTGTCATATATTTATAAGCAGCTAGCGGTGGCGATCCAAGGAAAAGTAAACTACAAGGACACTGTTAAAAGCTACCCAATCCAGAGAAATTGTATTATATGTCTCTGCCCAATCCTACAGAGCCTTAAAAATCATAACTATCAATGGTCACATATTGAATTGAAATTCAAATCAACATTTTGTGATATGTCAATATGAATTAATATATCTTATCTTCCGTCAACATAACAGAAGGAAAAAGGATTTGAATAAATCCTAAGTATTGGATAAATTTGAATGATTACTTTTCAGTTTTGACAAGAGTGGTACCCTCTATCTTGTCTAGGATAGTTTCCCATCCTTGGGGGGTCCCAAATCAAAGATCATACCAAACCGTTCGGTTATCGGACTTCTGATAGTAAATCAATACAATTCCAATGCTTTGGTACAAATTTAGATATTAAATGACAAAAGAAACAGATAAATTTAATCATTTGAAGTTGGACATCCTATCACCGAAAACTCGATGGCGCAATCACGTCTATCTTTATCTCGGATTACCAGACAAATTTTAGCAAATACCAATGACATTTCGATACATATTGTATACTTATAAATTACCTACTATCTGGAATTAATTTTTGAAGATAAAACGAAGTACGATTTTGATAGAAACCGCAATTAAATGATTTCTGGTCCCATAAGTCACGGTTTTGACGTCTGTGAACGTAACGTAACCGATATTAATGTATTATTTTCAAAAAGAGAAATCTGCTAATTAGAAACGTTACCATAGTAACGAAATGATAATTGTTTAATAGTCAGTTATGTGTAGAAGTAAATAATAGAAAACGATTGCGGGTATCATGAGGTCGGGACCAAATCACTAATTTACGAGGATGAAAATTTGCATTTGGCACGAAATGTGATTTGTTTTAGATAAGAATTATTAAAGAAATATGGTGTATTGACGGCTCATTATTGATAATGATAAAGTTTCATTACTTAGAAGATTCTTAATCTATTTTATTGCTTCATCGTATAATTTTCTGTTCTCTTCCTGATATGATCAAGGTGTAGAAAATAAATCGCAGAAGATAAAACAAAAAATGAAAAAGTAATGTCCAAATTAATGATTATTCTTCTTCTTATAAACATTAACACTATATAACATCCACTAGCATTGTCTTAATATTCTTTTAAGTTCTAGTGGACTTTTGTCTGTAATAAAAGTCTTTTGGTGATAAACAAATCAAGTGCGCCCCAAATTGGACCAAACAAATTGAAAAAAGTTAGACCGCTATTTGAAGAACAATAGCACAAAACATATAATTAAATGGATGATATAGTTCTATTCTTTTTTTTCAAAAATGATGTTCGTTTGTTCAGTATATAGAAAATACTTCAGAAGATTTATATTTTTCACATGGATGGGTTCATATTTGACTAATCTTTGACGCTGGCTGCGCAGATTACAGCAATAAACAGGGTTTTTTATTTCTTTGTAAACCGGTCCGAACACAGAGTTTTTATATGAAATATATGATTTATAAGAAATATTTTGCTAAATATTCATACCCCCCACTGAAACGAGGATTAAGACTTGTAAATGGAAGGTTCGACTGGCAAATTCAAATCTACATAAACTTTAAATTTATTAGAAAACAGTTAAATCGTTTCAATAATGGAAACAGATTGAATACTTATGGACCGAATAAATTTTCAGTAAAGTTAATTGTCCATATTATATTTGATTCGAATCGGTTGGAGATTTATTAAAGTTATTTACAATTTCAAAGTATATATCTAGCCATGTGTATAAGTCATCTAAAATAGTCTGTTTAGCAATGAATTTTTCTGAATGATTTTATCATAAAGATGCTACGATTTAAATCAGCTGCAAAATTGATTGGTAAATAATTTATTATTAATACAAACGTTCGTGTTTGTAAATAAAAATATGTAATTTACAAATTATAAATTATGCTACGGAATAGAGCATTTAAGAATATAATAAGTTGCATGCAGAGATGGATAATGTTTTTATATGGCATGAATTGATATCAGAAATATATTTTTGAATCAATTTCATATCAATATCATTGGAATAATTATCTCTTTAATAAGAGGTTGTTTTTCCACCTTAATTTGTATATTTATGCTGTGATAAGATACCTACATTTAATAATTGATAAGAATTCATTGAAAGATAAGGAATCTATTAGTTTTCTAAACTAAGTCGATAAAATTTATCATAAATTAGAAATAAATATTTTTAATATCAATTTATTGCCAATTACAAGAAAATGTATTAATTACATATAATTTGACACATGACACTGGTTGGGTATGTTATCAGTAAATTCTACATTATCATTAGGGTGACAGCGGCAAGTTAACACGGGGACATAAAACTGACACCCCTTGTATAACTTGACCCCCTCCAAATACCAGAAGTGACCCCATGTAGCTTATAGAACTGCCCCCCTTTGATATTAACAATACATTTACAATAGTCGTTTGGTATGTAATTAAAGAACAATGAGTAATTATTTTTATGGTAACACTCATATGGGATTTTATCTGGGGTAAACTTCAAAGGGTCTAGAAGATAAGAGGACTGGTTGATGCCTTCTTTTGGACCTTCTAATTATCTACTATTTTCTATGTCTTTGGCCAAAAAAACGAAATTCTGAACATGCACATTTTCGATAATTCCTCATTTTGTTATAATTCCTAGAAATTAAACAATACAGGTATTTGAAAATAACAATAGAAATCAATTCTGAAATGAACGCCACGCTTGTTAAAACATTCTTTGTTCCCCAACCATTACTTTGTCAGAAATTTATTGACACAGTCAGTTTTTATTTACAGTTCAAAACAAAAGTAAACAACAAATTACCAATAAGTCACTTTATCATGCATTTCACTGATTCTTTTGCGATTTTGATACAAAAGTTTGGTTATTATTAAACACCTTATTATAAAGGAATATTGATTTTAATTATATTTAAAAATGGATTGATTTTCAATTTTTTATTGATTTAAAAATATGTTCATTATGTTAGAAGGAACGAAGACACGATCGTGTATGAAAATGGAATTTTAAAAGATGTAAATTGATTTTAATTACAAAATTACATTCAAATATAAAATAAACTTTGTTCTTAAAGACATTTTTATAATAAAAATCAGTGCCTACCTTGAATTTGTACAGTCTTCATACAGGATATCAAATTCTTTACAAGAGATGAGCTTGCATCTGTTAACCCCTGGCTGTATTGCTCCCAGTCCCCGGAGGATTCGAACCTGTTCTACGTTGCAAACCACTGGAGTAATGTCAAGTCTTTTAAGCTTGGTATAAACTGTATGAAGCCCACCAACAAGGTGCTTCAAGAAAAGTTCAAAAGCCTGGGGAAGGCAAATGAGCTCCCGACCCTCCACAACAAAGGCTGCTATCTTGGCCCCACGGTAGTCAATAAGTTTACACACATTGTTGTCTGGGTGGTTTGCCACTGGCGGTGGAGAACTATAAGATGTCGTCTTGTGAATCTTGTTCATCAAGCTGCTGTTAAGATTGAGCGCTGGCAACATTGCCCCGTGGGCCAGGCTGATAGTCCCGGGGGTTGTTCCTGGGCTGGAATGAGCTTGCGGTGGTGATCGGAGATGATCTACTTTGTGAGCGAGATCCATTGAAATCTTTTTGCAAGTGCACACACAAATAAAGTTAAAAGTTAAATGTTTTTAACACAAAGATAAATACATTTGTAGATATGTTTTGGGTAGTAGCTTTATCTTTTCATAATGTTACAGCCGACAACATCCAATCAGGCGATAGCAGGTTTTGATTGGCAACCATTAGCCACGCCCACACGCAGATCGATTGCCTTGCGCAAATAATGCATTAAACAGTAAAATTGACATTTGTTGAACAAATTCTATATTTGCGTTATTGAAAAAGAGAATTTTAAAACTGTTTCGACAAATTTAAAAACACTCTTGTGTAAAATGCAAATGAAAGAAAAACTTAACAAATGATTATCATACAAAAACTTGGAAACGAATTTATTTGTACATGGGATTTAAACAATAACAGATAAACAGCCGACTAAATATTTAATTCTACATTTAGAGACAGAAAAACTTCCTAATTTGCAAGATAACAATTCTTTAATATTTCTCTTTATCTTCAGATCTTTCTATTTGTTATCTTAAGGACAACAAAAATTTGGAATTTATTTGATTGCGCCCCGACCAAACTTTAACATAACGTAGCTTAATAAAGTTTCTGTCTAAATTGTAAACAAAAGTTTTAATTAGCTACAACAGTATAATTTTATTTTGATACGAACGGAGATTGTTTGTTTTGTGTTTGTAGCTATATACATCTTTCGTGAGAAAGTAACGTGAAATGTATCCCAGTGAAAGTTATTTTAACATAATTTTGATATCTGTTATTTTTTTAAAGGAACAACTATAAATTTATGTTAACGAAAGACCATTTGATTTTTGGTGGGAGCCAGGATAATTTTAAAAATAAATATTCAGTCATTGAAAGAGAAGAAAAAAATATTTACACACAAAGCAATTTAAAAATAAATTCTCAGCCCTTTGATTAACTTAGGGACATAAACTATATGTCTATGTCTGATTAATTCTATTGTAAAAATTAAAGAAAAAAACACGGCTTTATGACAACTGAAATAAATAATTTGCACCGAAAAATCTCCTACTCCCTTGCCCGAAATTCAAATGGTCGTCCTCGTAAACAATTTTCTTTTTTCCTGAAAATAAAATTTGTTGTTAATAAGAATTAAAAAAAAATTGTTTGTCTGTAAATTTCCCCCATTGGTCAGAAATAGTACGAAAGAATATCTTGTTACAGTATTTGATTTAAGGCAATCATAAATTGTGAAATTCAAATGTAACAACAAATCAAAATTTTTGGTAAAATTTTGCAGAAACTGCGAAAATGTCTTATTTTGGCTACATTACCGCTCATTATGTTTTTCGGGTTGGGTTGGGGGTATTCTAGGCTGATGAAGAAATACAGACAAACGTTATATTTATTCCGTGAAAGGATGAAGGTTAAAACTTAACCCCTTTCCAAAAAAAAAAGAACTTTTCTTAAAGACACAGGAAAAAAATCATGGGCCTGAAAACCTCACACAACCCGATGAGTGAAACACTGTTATTGTAACTATGATCTACTCCTTATGTAGAGTAATAGCTACATCCGGCGCTGAAGCATCCTTTGCAGCCATGATGCCAGGATATTTCCATACACTTGCCAAAAAATTTCTCTTGTCTTTTAACAATAGTTTGGATCCATTGTCTAAAAGATCAAGGAATATGGCCTGGGGATGATTTGAGCAAAAAATTATTTGGATGTTCTTTTATAATCTTGCCACACCTTTAATATCTTAATGGGGGTTGAAAGTTATCAACGTCCTACACAGCAAACTAATGCTCTCAGTCGGACGGTTATATCTTAATAGATTTTTAAAGCCTTTCGTACTTCGATATATCCCTAGGGGTACACCCCTTAACCCTTCCACGCCAGAAACCCCCACCCCCTGCAAACGAGACATGTCTTATTTTGATTATTGCCTTGTATGATCTCAGGAGGAAAATTTGCAGTATCCGCTACTTATAAGTGTAGACGTAATAAAAATTTTAATGACAATTGTTTTAAGTGTCATAAATATTTTTGTGATGTCTGAAGCGGATAAACAACGGATTTGAGAAACCGCAAAACGCGCATTTTCATTACAGATAACAATTATTGTTTAATTTTGGGGCCAACTTACAAAATATGGGACCCTGCATTTTTATGTTACTGCATATTTAACAAGTTTTTAAGGCATGTTGGCCTTTTTGAAACCAACTAATTATAGTTTTAATACATCTGTTATTTTTGGATAAACACGAGAAAAATCATATCTACGAAATAAAAACAGAAAATTGTAAGATAAATTGTAACTGACCCCTTTGAACCTTAAATAAAGCTTAGTAAGTGGTTTCAATGTTTGTAGAAAGTATATATACATCTCAGCAGTTGCATAACTTAAAGGAAGGGTTGGAAAGGACCCCACCCCACCCCCTTATCAAACTTTTTATGAGATTTTGAGAAACCGTGATTAAACATATTTAATATCTGATAATCACAAAAGATATTCCTTACTCTTTTGCATTGGACCACCTCTTTAGTGTACAACCTAAATCCTCATTTTCGTATAAGTGATCATTGGCGAAATGTCGGATTTCGAAATTTTACTAATGTCCCTTTTTAAGTTTTATATCATAAATTTAACAAATTAAACCCAATTCAAGACATTTCCTAATTGTCCTTGTGGCGGTCATAAAGTCATGTTATTTTTTAAATAATTGCCAAATTTTTGCAGACAAAAGGAAGAAGTATAAATACATTTGATCTAATTTTTGATTATGAATATTCCTGTTGTCGGAAGTATTTATTATAAAATACGCGTTATTTGTTTTTTAAACAAAAAATTCATTTGTACTTCGTAATTAATTGTTAACTGCGAAGATGCCATAGTTAACTGGTCAACGATCTTATGCCGAACTTATTATGTAATATTTGTGCCTCCAATCACTGTATCGAAATTGTTTGGCTCTGTTGTGGGACCATAATTGGAAATAAATTATTCTTATTCTAATGCCTACCACACATGAACATAGCACGTTTATTATCGGTTCAAAAAAAAACTTGAACAGCCCTCACAAATCTCTGTGTAGCCTCAAGCGACAAGGTGCTATTTTTCAAATTACCCAAGGTGACTTACCGAACGAAATTGCGGGCTAACTTCCAAACGAATTTTTCATCTGAGAATTGCGGGCTAACTTCACAGTAGTTGAGGAAAGAGGACGGTTTAGCTTAACTTAATGTAGAAAGAAAAGCATTACCAAAGAGGCACTGAGTGCAAAAAGTAGGAATACGCACTATATATCTCCATCCTGGGGAAACTGGTTCACCATAAGGTGTGGCTCTGGTTCTGAGGTTTTTAACAATTCAAATTAGAACGCTTAAGATGGTCTGTGTTAAGAGTTTTTTATTCTTTCCCAGTTCTCTGGACTTTAAACAGCAAACATCCAATACGTAATATAGTGGTAAAAAAATTCCAATACTCTCGCTGGAAGACACACGACTTCATAAAATATTTCAAGATGGAAGAGTCAGTGACGGATTCATGTCCCCCGTCTCGTTATGGTTATGAAGCCCCCAAACGAAATAAAAGTTTTGAAATTTACTTTTTCGGAAAAAAATAAACCTCCCCCACACCCCACCCGAAATCCTAGATCCGCCTCTGAAAGTTTTCACTTCATGTATTTTCAAGTTTTCTATATCCAAACTATACCTTTATACTGTTAAGGACCTTGAAGTTCATCGGTCGTATATTTTGCATTTTCCCCAAAATTACTTAATTCCTTGAAGATTTTTTTTATCCCTGTATGAAATAAACTTATATAGATAAGTTGTTCGAAATAATATAGTGTTCAGCATATGAAGGTCATAAATTCCTCAATACGAGAAAGAGTAATATGTGAAATCGGAGAAGGTATCTAAATTTGATAAACTCAGGGTCATTTCAGTACATCTATCTTCAAAGATATATTAACTGTGACTATTTTCCAAAACTGCAGTACTTCTGGTTAATGTGCCGTTCGCGTTGCATTTCTAGTGCAAGAAACATTTTTTATCGATAATGTTTTGTAAACAACATGCTCCATAACAAGAGATTGAAGAAAATTAACACCCACATGAATACAAATCCAAATTTAGCGATATTTTTTAATGCTTGAGTTGTATGCTCTTATTTATTTTCGGGTAACTTATGCTGGTAAGATACAGTTTCTGACATTATAAATATACCTTTAAATTTGGCCAGGTTAGGGGGAGGGTTGAGCGCTCACCAACCGGTTCAACCCCGCCACATACTATAATGTGCATGTACCAAGCATGAACATGTAGTCCAATGGCTGTTGTTTACTTAGTCATTTATTGTTATATAATCGCCATTTACGCATTAGATTAGGTTGTATGGTGTGTGGTGTGTTAGTAGTGTAGTGTGTGAATGTGTATGCGTGGATGTATGATTGTATATTTATTTCTGTTTTTTTTTTATGTATATGTATCACTTTCTCTGTACCATTGGTTAATGTGGTTTATGAGAATAAAGTTCTGTTCTGTTCTG
>JAULBM010000008.1:1965089-1979074 GCA_032357055.1 Geukensia granosissima
TGAACTCTTGACAAACCAATTCTGTTTAGCTTATACTCTGTGTATACAATATTATTTAATGACTTCCACTGGAATTGGTTTTTTTTAATAATATTTTTTCCATCCCCCCCAACTATATCCCATTTTATATCTGAACCATAATCTTCTTCCCATTTTAATTTTATCTTTGGAAAAACTTTAGGATTCAAAACCTTTTGTATATCTTGAAGTTGTCTTGCAGTATTTTGAATTTTCCAGAAAATGAATAAATAGAGAATTGTTTTTCAATTTCAAATATAGCGTACTGAATTTATTTGGACCTCGTCCTCGCCCTTCAGAATTTCTTTTTAAAAGTTGGGGACTGCTAATTTGATCTGGGAATATTCAGAAATGCAGTTTCTACGGTCAACGAGAGAGTTGTAAATAAATGAACAATTTTTAAAGTCTGAATCTGTCTCATCCCAAACTTCATCTATACATTTTATTCTACTTAATAAAAATGACTTAAAATATAACCATTAATCTATATTCTGGAAATAAGTATGTTGTATTAAATAATTAGTCTGAAGTATGGCTGACACATTAATCCAAAAAATTATTTACAGAAAGAACATCCTTGTTGGTTTGTGGGGGTTTTATTTTTTGTTCTTTTTTATATGACCACAAAAATTTACAGCCCTATTAGGGATTAGCAATGTCATTGGTGTCTTCTCTCTATGGACACGAAGCCCTGAGGAAGGTTTTTGCAGTTTATCTTTTGTTGTGGTTAACCAATTTCTTCGGTATTTTGACACAATGATCCCTAGTATAAGGAAATGAAAATTCAACTCATTTGAATTGAAATCAGTTACCATTAAATCAATTAGGCTGCAAATTCCTGTTCATGTATTTTGGAATAATCTTTTGCTGCTGTGCATGCAGCATTTAGAGGTAAGAGCAAAAAGTGGCACGTCTTCCTTTGGACTGTTGTTTTCATGAGCTAGCATGATAAAAATCCAGCTCAGCATGTCAGTCTAGTACAAAGCAGAATTCATTCATCATCACTCATCATTAATATGGTCTCATCATGAATATGCATGAAATATTTGCCGCTGGACGTAACATTAAGCACCATTCATTAAAGCAATCAATTGATATTTCTTTAAAAATTACAATATTTTTCAAACATTTTCAAAAAATTTCTAAATTGGATATGACCTTGATTTGTTAATGAAATGATGTATTTATTTTACAGATAACAAAGATGACCCTGCTACAGTGCCAATGAATGACCCCTGGCATCTGCGAGACCTACACAGACAAAATGATCGCCAGACCATCAAATGTTTACAGGAAGATATTAAAAATAAGGAGTTATTTTACCGTCCACCAATTAACCTGATTACCTTGAGCTTTCTTAAGCCAAATCTTGAATATGAGTACAGAAATCGTTATCACGAAGATCTACAGTCTCAAAACACAATATCATCCCCTCGATACCATGCCTTGTTGGAAACAATCGTATCGTTGATTATTTTTACTTTGATATCTGTCTGTTGTTTTATTATATTTGATAGGTATATTCCGTGGATTTTAGTATTTGTAATCTCTTTGATTATCGAAATGATGGCATTGGTGCATGCGTTCACAGATGTTAAATGTCATGAGAAGAAAGTGAAGGACTGTCCTGATTGTATGCATTTCTTGTCAGGATGGTATTTCCGCAACTTGGTCGGAGCAGTTTTGGCCAGTATACCAGTTATTGCCGTATATTCTAACATGTCATGTGACCTTGTATTGAGTGAACTTATGCAGGATGGATTTTTTTGTTCATGTATCGTGATGTCAATGTTACATTATTGTAACTTCACGATGTTAAGTTCTTGGATGAAGTCAATTCTGGCAGCGGTAGCTGGAGTAGCCTTATTAGTACTGTTTGGTATCGAGTTGTGTGATATGTCCAACATAGATTCCTCAGTGTTAGTTCAGTTTAACGCAACATATAATATGACCACGACATACAAAAATACACACATATTTTCTGGTCACCACAAACTGATCTACGAACTTATTTTAGATATATTGCTTTTGTTTGTGCTGATTTGGTTCTTGAATCGTGAATTTGAGATTAGTTATCGTGTCAGTTTCCATGGGGATTTTGGGGCTTCAAAAGCAAAACAACAAATGAAAGAAAATAAGGAGCAAGCTGATTGGTTGCTTCACAATATTATTCCACCCCATGTTTCAGAGCAACTGAAAACCACTTCGAAATTCTCTAAAAACCATACAGATGTAGGTGTTATATTTGCCACAATCGTGAATTTTAATGAATTTTACGATGAATCTTATCAGGGTGGACGTGAATATCTAAGAGTTCTAAATGAACTTGTAAGTGACTATGAAGATCTTCTAGATGATAAACGTTTTAGAGATGTAGAAAAAATTAAGACCATAACAAGTACTTTTATGGCAGCATCTGGGTTGAATGATGCTCTTCGCAGCCAGAACAAACATGAAAAAGCCCATTTGTTAGCATTAATGGAATTCTGTATAGAAATGCAGGCAGTTGTTCAAAGATTTAATGACAGTATATTTAATTTTGACTTCATCCTCAATATTGGCTACAACTATGGAGAAGTGACATCGGGAGTTATCGGCACAACCAAGCTGCTCTATGATATTTGGGGAGATACTGTTAATATCGCTAGTAGAATGTATTCCACTGGTGTGATGGGAAGAATTCAAGTACCCTCAAGAACAATTGAAGTTTTAGGAGATTATTTTGAATTCGAAGAACGTGGTTCAATTCAGGTCAAAGGAAAAGGTGAAATGAAAGTGTCTCTTCTTGTCAAAAAGAAAGATGGTGTTTCTTGGAATTGAGAAGAACTCGTTTGACGTGTTGAATAACTGTCTTGTTTCTCACGCAGCACTACATCTAACCTCATGTGTCTGCTATGAATCTTCTTCTGAAAAGATAGTCAGTCTCTCTAAAATTTAGGGCTGGACTTCATGATCAGAAAAAAACTAACTAAACAGTTTTATTCAAGCAGAGATTCTACTGCAAAAAATTGATAGGATTTTTTTTTCTTGTTGCCCCAGTAACAGCCAATTAGTGTTTCCCTTTACCCATAATTCAATTTAGTGTATGGAAGAATAAAAATGGGGGCATTCAGATATCCACCTACAGTTACCTTAGGGTAACCCTAATGTTGGACACCACCATAGGCGAAGCATTTGTCCATGGATTCATGGGTAACCTCCTTAAGATACATTAGGGTGCCCAAGGAAAAACATAGACAAATGCTTCGCCCATTGTGGCGTTCAACCTAAGAGTTACCCAAAGGTATCCGTAGGTGGATATGGGAATGTATTCAATTAAAGGTAAAAATTATACAACATAAATAAATTTAATAGATACTTTTGAATTGTAAATAAACAAGTGTGAGAAGCAAGACACTTATTTTTTGGTTTAAATACTATGAAGGGTAAATTTATATTCTAATTTGTGCAGGTTCAGAAACTGTGGACATTTTGCTGTGATATTGTGTGATGCTGTCTTAGTTGGTGACACGAAGCATCTGTATTTTAGCTATTATTTTCTGATTTTTCAACTCGTATTATAGCCATTGTTTGTTATTTTTTAACTCACTGATTTTTTTAAACCATATGCTTCCTATATTTTAACTTATTTTTTTTGTTGATGTATTTTCACTTTACATGTATCTTGATAATTGTTAGTGTCTTGAAGATTTTGAGTTTTCATTTCTGATTTTGTTTTAACTCATTTCTTTTATGAAAAAATCATTCAGTTTTTAAACTTGTGATTCTTTACAAGTGTTTTTTTTTTTAAATTTGGGTTATGAACAATGAACAGTATAATTTTAAAATGCAGTAAAATTTTAGTCACTTGTTTATCATGAGTGTTATTCAATGAGTCTTTTAACTCAGAATAATTTTTAGGGTGTTCCAAACACCTAAGGGAAATAACTCTATAAAAATCATCTAGATGTTTTTATCATGTATTATTTGATATTAAAATTAAAACATTGCATTGATCAAAAATTGTTGTAAAAAAATTGCCATATATCTAGTACAATTATTCCAGTGAAATGTATGCTTCAAACTTCTTTAAATTGAAAGGCTTTCATTTATTGTTATAAGTAATATACACATATATTTTAATGAAAATTTGATAATTAAATTTCTTTTATCAATGGTGTTCAGGGGTTTCAATAGATTTTTTAAAAGGAAGCTTTATATAATAAGTAGGCGGCTACTCTGTGCGGCATCGAAACGGATCATACACTATTTTCCTAATTAATTATCAATATTTACTTCATTCTTCCAATTGTTTACTATGATGTTTTTTGGCTGTTTTGAAAGTCATTGCGAACTTTCCACTTGTAGACATCGATTTTCACCAGTTACAGGCTTCTTTTAAAACCCTGGGTGTTCAGTATCCTCTTAAGTGGTCCCTTTGAAGTTGGTATAACCAAAGTTTGGCTGTAGAGTATGGCTTTTTAAGTATTGAATTGAGGGTTTTCCAAAAATAATTGTGAAGGCATTTTTTGAACCACAACCCACATTATCTAATTAGTAGAAAACCAAATCACCTACAGCATTTTTACACAGTAATAAAAAATAACCATAAAGAAAGCACCCACTCGTAGAAAAAGATTCCCTTAACCCTCTCCACCAAGAGAAAAGAAATTTACCAAGTACAGCAACCAACAAAAAAACGACAACTGCTATCACACAACCTAAGGTATTTATTTTTTAACTGCTTTGATTGATTCAAAGTATAATCCATGAGGCATTTATATTACTAGATAGTACAAATGTTGTGAAAAAAAATGCACCAAGACTGAAAAAGCATGTTTTTAAATACCAGTCTACCTTAGAATCATGTGAATTCTGGAAAAAGTGATACACCTAAAAAATTCCTTCAAATATTCAGTATTTTATTTATTTTAAGGAACAAACTCTGAAATAATCAGTAATTTTTATCAAAATGTCTGTTCAAAGGAGATGCAGCCTGGAGCATTTACAAAGGTTTTATTACAAATTTAGAGTTGTTGTCCCTGTTTGAAATTTTGTAGTGTTTTTACTTTTTAAATTGTATCTCCAATGAACAGGTTAAGAAAGCAAATGGACATCAAAATTTGCACATTAATTGACATTCTAAATAAAATATCAAATTTAATGTATTTGTAAGCTTTTTATGGATAAATCACTTTTTGTAGGATTGTTTGGTAGACTAGCATTTATGTATTTCCTACAAATTTTACCCAAAAATTATTCTTGTAAGTTAGGTGTATCTGACTTAAGTGGATTTCTTTTATATACACTAAAAACAATCTTAGGTGATACTTGTAAATAGAAATATTTTTGCATTTTTTGCATTTATTATATAGCATTTACACAGAATTGTAGTCATATTTTCTCTACATTTTTTTCTACCTCTTTTTTCATTGTTTATTAGAAAACTCAAAGAATTCATCAGTAATGTTGGACAGACTCCTATTTAACTGAAGTGAAATCATTCATATTTAAAAATTTCTGTGCATAGAAGACCATAATAGGAATTATTAGAAAATGGCCCAGTTTTTAAAAAAAAGTCTTGCCCTAGTGGCTTAATTTGGGGAATATTGTAATTGTTGATGGAATTTATTTTATTGAAATCTTATTACATACATTTTTCATTGTATTTCCATCCACACATATATTGGGTGTGTCACACTGATGTTTTATTTTTACACACTTTATAGTTATTTTTGGTGTGTGTGTATATTTACTACATGGCACTGTTTCGTTTGTATTTTTTAAACTTATTAATTCACTTTTTTCTGCAAATTGTGATTTGTACTGTTGTTAGAAAAAAAATTTTTTTAGGACAAAATGAATAATTTTCTAACTTAAAAATATACAAGTACATGTATGAGTTAAATGAAAATGAAAAGGTATTGGGGTTAATGTCAGAGGGAACTCCTTCCAACTACAAGAAAAACAGGGAATTTTCAAATCTACAAGTCTCCACAAGGCCTTCAACTAGGATGTAAAATCGTTCCTTGTGAAGAGCTCTAAATTACCCTAATAAAAAAATCATGTAGACATTAAATAATACTGCTCTTACCTGACTTTGATCAAAAAGTACCAGTAACACAACATTTAACTCGAAGACAAAATTTTGGTTTCTTACCCAGCAATAAACATAGAATTTGAAAAATATTTGGCTGATAGAGATTTGAAAATTCGAGAGGGGTGTTTGATTTAGAGCAGTTTTTTGGAAATAAAGATGAATATTAATATTGTCCCATGGTATGATTTGGGGGGAGGAGGGGTGTAAAAATTCTGTGTCTGAATTTTTCACCTTACATCTTAAAAATTCAGAATTTGCTTGGAATAACTACTGTGATCAAATAATCTGTAACCTTTTTTTTTGACAAAAACTTTTTAAATGAGACACTAAATGATGTTCTTTTGTTAGATTTTACAACACTCAGTTGGAGAAATCAACACAGATAGTTAAGGCAAATTTCACATTTATTATTAATATTACCAATAATAAATAATAATTATTGGGAGATGTGTATAATATTTTGATATTAAAAAATTGTTAGGGTTAATCACATAGCAGCATATTGGCCCTTTTTAACATTAAAATAGTACATAATGGCCCTTTTTTACATAAAAAATAAGCTCATTACAAACTGTCTCTGTTAATATTTCATAGAAAAGAGTTCTTTAAATATACTCAGGGACAAAAAATAAACCATACAGTTCATTTCTTCATATTCACTTCAGAAGTAGAAATAATCATAGTTCTGCTTCAACTTTGCTTGGATAAGTAGTGGTTCAGCTAGAAATGCTAACTTTTACAAAAGGCATTAAAAAGAGGAACATTCACATGTTGGCACTAGTTATTAAAATACTTTGTTTAATAATATTTCATCTCTTAAGTACAAAAGACGAACAAACTAAGGAATTTTATTTTCAAAGCGAGTGGGTTCCTCTTCCAGAATTTCTCAAATTTTGTTTGTTTTATCTTCATCTGGTCTAATTTTGAATATATCCTTAATAAAATCTCAGTATGAAATCTGCCATTTGTACAATGGGAGACAACCAAAGTCCAAATTTGTGAACCATGTTAAGTCTCAGTATACAATACATGATTCCAAACATCTTAGCACTTTTTTGTTCTGAGGTCAAAACATCCCTTTCCTCTGGATTTCAACTTGCTATTAGACAATTTTTTTTCTCTATTTTTTTTTAAGTGTTGTGAAACAAATATTAATGAATCTCAAACTACAAATTCCCAATAGTAAAGTAAATGCGAAACACGATATGATAATGCAATATTACTGTAAACAAATATTTTCAAATTAATATTGTCATAAACCTACTTGAAAACCCAAGGTTTTTGGTATGGTCCACCTCCAGAGACACTACAGGTTAAAATTAATGACAAAATCTGATTGGTCAGTTACTTGTTGTAATGTGTCACATGGGAACTATGTATCTTCTTGTAGTCTTCCTCTTATGATAATCATGTGAGAAATATGTTGCCCTGCTTGTCCTATTTTTATACCATTAATAGGGAACTTCCTGTTCTATTTTTAAACCATTGATATGGAACTTCTTGTTCTATTTTTAAACCATTGATAGGGAACTTCTACTTTAACCATATTTACCTAGTAATTTGGGTAGGCAGACGTCAAATATAAACCAAGAATACTCACTAATGTTGTTGACACAAAATACCAATACGCATAGATTGAGAAAATTAATTGATTTCAACTGTTTATTGTTAAAAGATGTCAGCGTTTTACAATGTCAAATACAAGTATTGCTTAATGGGTATGATAGACAACGTAGTTTTCATGTAATCACATGATATAGCATGAAATAGACATGAATCAACATATTAAATCTTATTTTGAAATGTATATCAGTAATTATAGTAATTTATTTGTGTTTAAAATCTTGAGCAACTGTGTATTAACCCTAGGAAGATATTTTTTTTGTGCTGAAATTGCTGTACTTACAGTTACATAATCCTTGCATAGCTATAAAAGCAATGTGTGTTTTTTGGAAGTAGAGAACTTCTTTAGTTGTGAACAAATGTACATTACATATGATTTGTAAAACAATTAAAACTACAGGCTTTTCTGATCAAATATTTATGCTCCCACCTTTAGGCCACAGGGAACTTAAGTTTTCCCCTCCTATGACAGTCAACGATTTCTTGGCATTGTATGTTGGATTGATTTGATATTTGGTCTGAAGCATAATCAGGGTGAGTTTTGCCGTAACTCCCCTTTTTGGGTCAGCCATTTGTCTACTTGCTATTAGACGAGCTGGGGCCATCCAGGTCCCATGGACATACTTCTTTATGTTCGACTACTGCCTTTAAAAGCTGAGTATTCATTCTGCTGTTTTAGCTGCGAGAGGTGATGTATTTGTGTGTAATGGTGTTGTAATGTTTTTGGATTTTCATGTGCCTTTGTGAAATGCTAATGAAATATCTGTTTTAATAATATAAAGTATTTTAAGATTAGATCGCCATATATACATGTATATATATATACATTGAGTTATTTTTTTTAACATTTGCTGTACATTGTATTTAATAACCAATATTATACAGTAGTGAGTGTTTGATGTATCTTAGAGTAATGTTATTATTTCAATAAATTCTCTTGTTAAATATAAAAACAACAAATTGTCAAAATCTTGTTTACTGATAAGTAGGGTTTATTGTAGGGAATTGAGTTTACTGCAAATTCTAATATAGGGTAGTGAAAAAGTTAACAGGATTAACCCTTAGTAAAATCTCCAATAAATGTTGACTACACTACATGCTATGACTTAACAATATGTTTTGAGCACAAAAAATGTGCAGTCACAATGAATTTTGTGCACAGCGTTTATAAAAATATAAAATTTTATTAAGAATCCAAATAATTCATGTCAGCCATAATCTGTTTCTATTTTAACATGGACTGTCATTGCTTTCACAAATTTTTAGAATGGGAAGTAATTGGAATAGCAAAGTCAGTTCTTGCTTGGACTACAAAATTACTGTAATTGTTCTATTGGAAATGTTTTCTTGGAGGGCCTAAGTTTGTTTTCCGATTTAAATAAAGGTAACGTTTTTTCTTAAATTTTACCCCTTGCTATCGCTGGTGTTAAATTTTAGGTAGATATGCTACCAAAATTAAAATCTCCAACAAACATACATGAATAATTATTAAGTTATATTTATTGAATGGTTCATAGGTTTTTTTAACTGTAGAAGTTGTAGCAAATGTCTTATATGTGATGGCTTTGTACATTTTGGGCTAATTTATTCATAATTTTGTCTGAACTTTAAGGTAGAGTTTTATTATATAATAGAGTATTTCAGCTTTCAGATGCTATATTGAATATAGTGAAATAAAAAGTTTAAGATATCTGTTCAATTTCTGTCTTCCTTTCCAATAATGCCAAAATGATATCAAATTTAAGTGACTTTTTTCCAGAAAAGAAAAATAAAGAATGGGGATATGGAAAATTACAGCCATTTTTTAAAACCCATTTCTGGATTACCGTGTTTGCTTTTAGAATTTACCCGTTTACAGTTGTGTCATAATTATCATCCCTGATTTAAAACTATGGCTATTCTTACAGTGCTGTTTTAAGAACTTTTGAATAATTACCAAAAGTTTTACCTGAACACCTAATTAAATAATAATAATAATAATAATGATAATAATACTATATTTAAAGAGGGTGACACAGTTAGTTACAACTAATCCTCCCTGAGGCCCTCAAAAATGAAATAAACTAAAAGTACAAATATGACACAATAATCATGATAATATACAATTGTACACAGAAATAACAAAAACAACTTATAGTACATAATAAAGACAGTAAATAACATTGAATAATTAACAGCAGCTATACATATTTTGATAACATATGGTCCTTTATTTTTCTTTTGAACATATTTGAACTTTTTACATGATGTATAGATGATGAAAGACTATTCCATAAAACTGAACCAGAATAATTAAAGGATTTTTTGTACAATTCTGTTTTTGAGTTTGGAATTTTTAGATTTCCTTGAGCTGTATTCCTAAGTGAATATGGATTACTTTCTGAGGTATATTTAAATTTTTCAATAAGATAAGATGGTGCTTCACCAGTTTTTACACACTTAAAAGACATTTGTGATATTTTATCCTTTCTTGAACGGTCATCCATCCAAGATGTTAAAATAAAGGATCAGATGGTGAAAATGGATCAGCATCTAGTATTATTGGTGCGGCTCGTTTTTGAAGTCTTAAAATTCTTGTTAAACCCTCATTGTTACAACCACTCCAAATGATACAACAATAGTCAATAACAGGTAGAATATACCGGTATCCATTGAAAAACATTTTTCTACAATCAATATCTAAAAATTCGTTATTTTAGATAATAAATAGATTCTAGAAGAAATAATTGAGCAAACATGGTCAATCTGACCTTTTCATGACAAACATTGATCAATTTTTACACCTATTCATGCCTTAGAAAAGGAAATGAATTTTTTTCTCAATTGGCATCATACATTTAATGGGGCAAAAACTGCTAATGACTGAAATACACCTCTGAATGTTGAAGAGTCAGTCATATTAACAAACAGTTGTTATTACAGTTTAAGGCTTAGAAAAAAATGATTCTGGTAACCCAACCTACCTTATTTTTACCCCTGACCTAAAAGTTTTGATTGTACTACTTGTCAAAAATGTTCAGCTACAACAAAAACTTGATCACCACTCCCTTTTTCAGAGGAATACCACTGAAATGAAGGTTTATTTGTTACAAATTCAACCGCACATGCACTGTTTCTGCAATGGCTGGCTTTCAGTTGATTTTAATTATGGAACGGTTCCAGACCCGTCAAGATTGCATTTTCCAGATTTGACAAGCAAGATTAAAAAAAGGAAACGAATACAGAACTATCAAATCTAATTTAAATTCTGATTATATCACCTTTTAAATCATTTTTATGCAGACTGGTGCTAGCTTCATTAACTCTGTTGAACAGTCATGATAATTTTCTTCTAAATCTTTATCTTTAAGATCTGAACAGAGTTGACAATGGAAGAGAATGGCGATGGAGATTCTGGAAGTAACACCATTACAGTTACCATGACAGATGATGGATATATTTCCATGTGTGAGTAGATCTGCTAATGCCTGATACATTGTATATATTTTAATCCTATATTATTTAATTTAAAAAATTGATTTGGAAAATTTACAGGCATCAAACATCAAAGTTTAGTAAAGGAAACTGGGAATAGAAGCATCCCTTTCCTAAGAGTTGTAACCATTCCAACTATATCTTTGGATGTAATCTTTCACACATCCATGACACCTTTGTCAAGTTGTTTAAGTGTTGGTTTCAGTTGGTCTCTGGATATTGTTTTCTGTTTTCAGTAAAATAATTTTATAGACATTTAGAATAGATATGCCTCTGTTTTTTTACATCAGTGCAGATAGCAGCAGAACAATATGGATAAAACTTCAGGTACACAGTTGCAAAAGTTGCACAAAATATACCTTATGCCAAACAATTCAATTAAAACATCATGATATATACAGCTGCAAAAATTGGACAATATATACCTTATGCCAAACCATTAAATACACTGTTGACTAATTTCACAGACAACCAGGGGTGATAAATTTATGCAAATTGCAGCAAAATTCCAAAACCACTACATTTAGCCTAGCCTCTTTTTATCTAAAATACCTTTAAAATGGATGTTAAATACATTTTAGTCTAAAATTATTTTCATATAGATTATATCTACAGAATTGTACAATAAAGACATTATATTTGGCTTTGTAAAATTTCAAATTAAAGATGTTAAAGCAATTTTTTGGTAAATAATTAATATCCTCATAGAGTGTGTATTTTCCTCACTCAAAGAAAGGTTTCTTTTTAAGCCATGAAAAGACCACACGAAGATGATGAAAATGGAGTTGTGTTAGAAGAAGAACATGTAGCTAAACAGCTTCACTTGGAAACAGAAGATGATAGTAATGTAGTGGAGGTGCAGGTTGGGCAAGAGGAGCTACAACTTGAGGAAACAATTCCACAGGATGATCATCCTCAAACAGAGATTATTACAACTGAGGGGTAGGGAACATGTCAATTTTGTTTTGTTGTCATCTGTTAAATATTGTTGTAAACCTACTGGTAATTATTTCCTATTTGTTTTAACTTGACAAGATGTTGTTCAAGAAATGGCTCTGGTGGCAGAAATCACAGTTCAAGGATCAAGACAAAATGAAATTCATGGGTATTTAAGAAATCAAAGATTCTGTAAGCTCTTGTTGCTTTAAAGTTAAAGTCTTACTTCACTTTATTTGATGTATATCAAAAATGTTTAAGTCAGTGTAATGTTTAATATTGTACATTTATAAATAATAAATGCATATTATGTACATATGTTTAGAAAACAAATATGATTTTGATAGTCAACAGGACAGCTTTCTGTGAACTGTTGCCCTGCGAGCTAAGAGTCTGGCTTAGTTTGTTGGTCTAGTACAAAGCAAGGGTTTATCAATATGCTTTCATCTTTAATTTGCAATTAATTGCTGATGGATGTTCAGCAAAATTCAATCAATATTGAATACATATTAAGAATATGTTTATCCTATTTCAGTGTTGTCTATGAGGAAGAGGTTGTACAGAACCAGGGCACAGCACCACATTATCAGAATCTAATTATACAACACATGGATATTGCTGAACCATTAGCCACTCTGAAAACTCTACTGGAAATGAGATTACAGTGTTCTCTCTCAGATCATCAGTTTTATCTACAGGATGCCATACAGGTATAAATGATAAAATGGAAGTCTTTGTTTTTACAATATTGATATTTAGGCAGTTACCATGTATGCATTCCATGTAAATCCTGATATTTGACAATCATGTAGACAATCATGAAGAGAATCATAAAGCACAAGTAAAACAATGCAATTTTATATATTTCTAGATAGGGACATTCCTTTCTCCTGTTGGTATTTTGATGTTGAAAAATATTTTACATAGACTAATAGGGCAATTGTTTAGGCTTATACAAAGTGTATTATTCCACTGTAATAATAGTACAATGATGTTATCTGATTGGTCGAGAGAGTACCATCTGACATTGAACAAAACATTATGTCTCCCTCTCAACATTGTGTCCACATATCATATTCCCCTCGGACGTCATTATCAAACATTGCACAATTGGTGCAAAAGGTTCATTGATAGTTTAATCTTTGTTAAGAGAAATGTGAAAATTTTCGCTTTCTCTTGTCAGAAATTAGACATGGTGGAATAAAGCATTCATTTCCCTTGCAGAAGTGAAATATAAAAAATTTTTCACCCTCACTTGAAACATGACCTTCGGGTTAACAAATTGCAAGGGAAAGAAATGTATTATTAGAGTCTTTCAGGAAAATATGAAAGGGTTATTATAAAAATACAAGCTTGACAGTTAACACAAATATGGCTTAGTGAACCTTGTGCTTGCTAGTTTCTTAGCCCATATAAAAGATGAAATGATATATTGTTAGTCAGCAAGGATTCCATTAGAAGGCAAAAGGCAACTGTTTTTTGCCATCTATATATGGTTTTCAGCAGCCTACTTTAGCTTTTATTTAACTGAATAATTGAAAAAGAACTCTTGTAACAGATACAGGATAAACCTTTAATGGCTGCCTAGTTTGGACAGTTGTATGGCTGTTTTAAAAAAATATTGAAAGCCTTGCAGACATGTATTTAACACCTTCATTAAATAAATATACACCATCTGAATATCAGTTATTCTAAATAAATGAATTTTGGATTTTTATACCCCCGACAAACATAGTTTGGGGGTATATAGGAATCACCCTGTCTGTCTGTCTGTCTGTCTGTCTGTCTGTCTGTCTGTCCGTCCGTCCGTCTGTCCACATAGCTTGTAAGCGCATCTCCTCCTACACCGCTCAAC
>JAULBM010000008.1:1997316-2009461 GCA_032357055.1 Geukensia granosissima
CTAACTGCATACCAAGTTTCATGAAATTCGGATCAGTAGTTTAGGAGGAGTTGCGCTGACAACCTTTGTGACGGACAAACGGACAGGCCAAAAACAAGACGTCTCCCCACCATAGTGGGGGGAGACATAATTATACTTGATTGTAATTAAAAGATTATACAAAATTTGATCGCGACTTCCATTAAATTGGAAATTCAAATTTTGTACTTGTATATATGTTTACTTGTTCATTGTATCAACCTATGGTGTTCACACATTCGTTTTATAAATTGTTCAATTCAAACCGTGTAAAATAAATAAAAAAAAAACAATGTGTCATCCTACAAAGAGATAGCTATAATTCATAAATTCATATCTCTGCTTATAGTGTCCATTGCTATCATTGCTACCATTGCTATAGGAGTAGTTTTAGCATTAGTAGTAGTTGTAATGGTTGCAGTTGCAGTTGGTGTCATTTGTAAACGACAGAGGTAGGATGATATTGAAATAGTAAGCAGCTCGCAATTACATAAAAACAAAATCGGGGTTAAACAAAAAAAAAATAAATATCAGAACACGAATATTAAAACTAGACGTGTGGTATGATCGTCCTTTAGACGGCCATCTAATAATTGACTTCTATAGGTCGCATCACCGCCATCAACAATTATGCAGGATCCATACCATAATGGAGGCCGTTAAAGGCCCGGAAAATATAATTGTGAAATTCTTCATACAAAACGACATTTGACATAACTTTAGAAGTTCGATACATAAAACAGGAAGCATGTGCATCCATGCAAACACATGATCACGAATAATTATATGTTTAAAGATAATACTTTTTGCAATCACGATGTATATTAAGCTGCGCCGAGTTTTTAATTCTCTACGGGATGTAGCACTGAAAAATCAGCCATTTGTTTACCGGTAGTGGCTCTCTGAACGCGCTAGCGCGAGACCGGGAGTACACATTCATGACATTGTCAACGTTGCTTGATAATTAAGTAATTAAACTAGGATTAAATAACATGCAAACATGGTTTGTGGCGAACCTGAATGAAAATTTAAAGTAATTGAAGAGAAGGTCTGAACAAAAGAAATGAACTTAAGCGCTCCCGCCAAAAACGATGATGCAGACCCTCAATGTTAAATCTCCGTAGAAAAATTCAGAGGCAGATAATAGATTTTAAACATAATTTCATAGCATGAAAATTAAATCGTTAACTGTGGGATTATTCTTTCTTTTGATAAAACATAAATACAAAGGCAGAAACATATAAATATTTTTACAACGCTCGAAAAGCACATTCCACAAAAGCCTGACATAGAGTATAAGAAAAACTCAACTTTATCAAAAGTAATGCATTTTTCAACGGAACAAAAATTATGCATGCACTACAAGTATGAAGTGATGTTATTTTATAATGCACTGACTTGCTGACTTTTGGATAAATGATACCTTAAACCTTGACCATATAAGTTTGTTGTTATTTGAGATAACACTCGTAATCAGTTAAATGTTTAAAATATTCCATTGCATCGAAGCTTTTTAAGCAATCAAATGAGACAGACCAAAATTGAACTGAGTTAATAAGATGCTTACACATAGTTGATACGAACATACCAATGATTTTTCAAGAGTTGTTTCCCTCAACCTAGGTCGACAACATTATTGTAATCACATTTATTCGCAATCTCTTATACAGAGTTATCGGTGCTTGGCAAACTCTGTATGAGAGATTGATATGTTTTATTGTAGAAGAAACAAAGTGTGTGGGAACACTTCAACGCACGAATCACCAGGAACAGATTTGGAAAACCAACCACTAGCATATTTTCCGGGCGAAAGCAAAAACGCGACTAGAGACCAAAAGTTCGTGCAGCATGAAGATGCAGTTCACAAAAACGAAATGTGCGAAAAGTATTTTTACAATGTTTAATCCGTTACACAACGGGTGCCACGAGAGGAACAGGAGTTGCTTACCTTTCCGGAGCAATAAACACTCCCTGGTTTTCGTAGAGATCGTGGTAATCGAACTTTATTTATCGATGTAGTGTTCCATGTTTGTCTTTCGTTTCATTTTGTTCGCCATGGTTTTGTCTGTCTTCTGACTTGTCTGCCCCTTTGGTATCTTCGAATTCCTTTTAACATCGATTTTTGTCTGTCCCTTTGGTATCTTCCAATTCCTTTTAAGTAGAAAATCGAGTTTTTTTTTTCAATATGACTTTGTTTTAAACACTTTTTTGTAATTATTTGCGTCAACTCCCATTATGCTTCGGTGTTGTCTCTATGTCTACGTGTGTTTGTGAGGCACATTTGCCTAATATGCTGAATTAAATGCTGCATAGGTTGTTCTACAACGTTACAAGACTTGATGAATAAAAATTTTTTTTTAATCAGCAAATAATAGTTATTGTTCATTTATACTTTTGATATTATATTCAAAATTGTACATATTGATCAGATTAAAATGATTGAATAAATCTGTATGTTTTAGTAGTATAATTTGATAAATTTCCAGAAAACCACCAGAGGTTGAATATGCTGCTGTAGATAAAACAAAACAAAAATATGAGAATTCTGACAACAAAGACAAAGCAACAGAAGATCCATACGCTTTACAACCGGAAGATGTATATGATACAACTAACGACCGACGACATATGCCTGGCAATCATGCTGAAACGTATGACACAACAGATATGACAGATATGAAAAGGAAATCTCAGTTGTAAGGATATATATTTACAAAAATATGAATATAAGAAATCAAGACATGAAGAAAAGTAATTGTAGTTGTGACGGCTGTCACATTCACAGTTACGGTGATTACTTTACAGCCGTGCCCCGTGTTGGTAAAGAATTAAATCCTGCCCCTTCATTGGTATTTGCCTAATAATTTTGTAATGTTATATTTAGCACATAGCCGCTTATCAACATAGTTTCAATAATCACAAAACTGTAAGCTCCACAATGTGGCTTTGACATGAAATTTCTATACAACATTGATAAACTTAGAACATCCGTTTTTCATTTCATTCGCGGTTACCGTCGCCAAACCTGAAAATACCTAGTTCCTTGTATTAAAAATACAACAATACCAATTCAAACCAGACATATGATATTGTCTGCTGGAAGATTATTGACAACACAATTTAACGTCGGACATAGTGTTTTGATGAAATTAGGTGTTGAAAGGCTTAATGTTTTGTCGTCGGGAATCTCACCCTGAAAAAGCTTTCAGTAACTGCGAGCATTCATGAGAGAGCTATCTTCTTTTTGCATGTATTTTGGTTAAGTATATGTTTTGTAATGCAAGTACTCTGTAGTCGGATTTGGTGAATTTCTGTTTAATTTTAATTATTATTGTTTTTGTTTCTTAGATTTATTGACGAAAGGAAGGACGACAACAAACCGCCATAACACAGTGTTAAAGAAGGCACAGAGACAGTTACGTCATTTTAGGGTGGTTCACGGGTCTAAATAAAAAATTTTTTGATTATTGGATAATGATGACATTTTCCACATTTTAACATTGCTATAGACTTTAAAGCTGCCTTTGACTATTAAGCACGAATGTTTTGCATGAATATTGTGAGAAAGGGGCGATTCTTTGCCTCAGCACTATCCCAAACCAGTGCGTTTGCTTAATTTGCCCGTGTATGACTTTTACGATTGGAACATACGTCTTACTTGAACACGTTTTCAGGATATTTCGACCGTTCTGGTGTTGTTTGTTATTTTTTGTCAATGTTTTGCTTTATTTGTTCTCTTATTCGGTGAGTTTTTGTATCTATGAAAAGAATTCGACCCGCGGCATGTTGTATGCATCAAGCATAAGCTACTGGTTAATCCCTGTGGATTTTTCCTTATTTTGCAATAATAATAAATTGTAGTTTATCTAGCTTTAAATGCCATGCGAGCTGTTACCACAACTTTGCGTCTGTCGTCGGTCTGTCTATTATAAATTATCTCCTCTTCTGGAACAGAATGTTTTAGGTTGTCGTTTTAAACTTACCTGTACAGATCACTATATCCAATTATCTATACGGATTGAGTAAGATCCTGACATTGTACCATATAAAGAGGGGCTGCGCATCACACATGATAAGGTTTTTCAGTTACCTGCACAAGGTCGGTGGTTCCCTATGGATACTCCGGCTTCCCCCACAAGTAAAACCGACCGCCGCGATATTACTGAATTGTTGTTGAAAGTGGCGTTAAATTCAAATCAACCTGAACTTGCTCAGCCGTTTTAGATCAACCTTGAATGGAATGGTCCATCTGCCAAAATTATGTACTGTATCCCCGGCCACATTCCAAGATAACTGTCGTGTTGAAAACTAAAACTACTGAGTCAATTGCAAACACAATTTAGTGGAATGGTTCATTGTTTTACCAAAAATGTCTCTAACATCCCCGCCCACCAACCAAGATGGTTGCCATAGCCGAACTTAGTTTAACATAAGACCCTTTGGGAAATTCACTTAACAATATTCTAGTCTAAAAATACAACCAATTGCAAACAAACCTTGTTGAAATAGTCCTTACTTGGTCCTCTACCAAAATTATGACCGGCATCCCCGACCAACAACAAAGATTGCCGCCACAAATGACCTCAGTTTAACGTAGGAGCCTTTGGGGAATTCACTTGAAAATCTTCTAGTCTGAACCAACGGTCCTTCGGTGGTCTCCTTGCAAAATTACCCTGAAACCAAGATGGCTGTCGTTACTAAAAATAGATAGAAGGGGTGGTATATTTTGAGTATCTTTGTCTGTTTCAATGAGTAAATTGTAACCAGACTGTGGTCCATGGACTGTCTTCTTTTAAATTATGTATGGCATTATATCCCGCTAACGAAGATGTCTGCCACGTTCGGACTTATTTTAGCGTAAGACCCTATAGGAAAGTTCGCTGGAATTTTCTTCCAGATAATTTTGTTGTAAAAAAGGACACTTAGGGAAATTAATTTGGAATCTTTTTTGTTGAAACTGCTGAGCCAATTCTCTTCAACCATTTAATACATTACTTTCTGACCCCCCAACCCCCGAGGTAGTTAGGTTTCTCTACCTGCAGGTAGAATCCATGCTAAAGGGGCGTCCGTTGATTTGGCGGGATGTATTTATACTCAACCGTCCCGAGAGTAACCAGGGTTAAGTAATTGGTTTCTCCCCCAACCAAGAACTCCCTCTAAAGGGGCGACTTGGTTGGGCGGGATGTGTAGATTCACCACCAGTCTCGGAGGAAAAGTTTCCGCCGTGCCCCGTGTTTGGGAAAATGCCACGCTCTCAGCGCATAAAAGATCCCTTTGCAAAAGCTCTTAATGAGTGGTCCATAGTGACTAATTGCTTTGGCTGAATTTCCCGCCCCTATTTAAACAGTCCCAATTTGGCGTTCCGTGGCTATTTAATTTCCCGGCTTAACCCCTTTTATGATTTATTGTTTGATTACTTGTTCTCGTCCTGAATATGTATGAAATACTTGCAACACTTCTGAGACTCTGTCATATGAGTGATACAGAGTCTCCTGGGAGCCACTGGTTGTAAATGTCAGCATTTAGAAAAGTTTCATTTAATTTTTTCTTAGACTCTTAGACGACCAGCAAACCACTCAACTATCCATGCATGTTTAGTTTAGAAGAGATACTTAACAAGACATGAAAGATATTTTTCCTGTAATTCAGGTACCTCGTAATATTTTCATTTGAAAGATGAATGTATATTGATTAATGTTCATGGAGTCATCTACCATGATTGCACATTTCACATTGCATTTCATAAAATTTGTTTCTCAAATTACAAGAATAAAGCTTGAAAACAATTGCTATTTTCGAACATTGCCTTTCCGATTTGAATTAACTTACACCGGATCCGTTTAATTTTTTCGATCATGTGTTTTATTTGACTGAACTCTGCACGATTTTAGACCGAGAAGCACTAGAATTGTGGCGAATTAGAACTAACCACACGCTCGGTAAAGCTTTCCATGTTGTTCAAACTGTAAAATCCAGTGTATTTTGAAAAGTTCTTTTCAGGAGATACGGTGCAGTTGTCACCATTCCATGTCATTTGAACTTTTCCTATCAGATTGCGATCATCCGCCGTTACATTGTCAAAACCCGGCCGCCCTCGTATGTCTTCACTTTTGAATGATTAATAAATGAATGAGAATCTTATCCAAACATCAAATACTTTGAAGTCCTTAATTTTTTTCCAACTTTCATTTTCAAATACTTTCAATGATTTTAAGCGCTTGTTACGAACCCTGTCTATTGAATAATGGTTTGTTTGTTTGTTTGATTTGGGTTTAACGCCACTTTCAACAATATTTCAGTCATATCGCGGCGGTCAGTTTTACTGGTGGAGGAAGCCGGGGTGCCCGGAGAGAACCACCGACCATGGGAAGGTAACTGACAAACATTATCACGTGAGATGCGAGTTAAATGCAAACCGTTTCTGTATGGTACAAAACCAGGCGCGAACTCACGCCATATAGTGATCTGTACAGGTAAGTTTGAATCAACTACCGTTATAGACCACTCGGGCATCCAGGCCCCCGTTCTGTATATAAGACTGTTAAAACTTGAATATCCGTGAAACGTGATATGTTGCATAATAGCGATGAACTACTAAAGAGCAAAAAATTTACGTTGGCAAATCGGTCATCAACCAAGTATAAAAAAAATTATAGTCGCACAAACTTTAAAACCAAAAAACTTTTTCTGGTTTGTAAAACATTTCTTTTTTTAACCATTTAACCTCAATTAGTGATCATTAGTTTTCGACTGTAGATAATTCTAGATAAAAGTAAGGACAAATAGGTTTTACCATATCGGATTCATTTATTCCAAATATCCCCACAATATACATCTGAACTTTGACTTCTACAGGATTCTCTGTGAAAACAATTGTATCTTGCATGTAATAGCTGTAGTGATCTAAACACCGCGGTTAGCTGACATCCGGTTGCAGTCCAATTCCTTAATGTATGCGTTTCATGTTCATTTCAGTTTGTCTAAATGATCGTTGGTTCATATTGCGATTGTTATAAGTATCTGTGTTCCTCGAAGGCCAGTGATAGGTGAATAAAACATTTTTTCATTTGTATTTCTTGTGGCTTAGCATTAACCATTTCAAATTTCACGGAGGTCGAATAAAAAATCTTCGGAAATTGTCAAAGCAAATTAAACGTTATTTGTTTCCAATTTCAAGTGTTTATGTTGAAAATTAATGTGAAAATATTTATTTGAGTTTGATCTCAGATCCTCCTGATTTTAAATAATTTTTTTTCACCTATTTTTTAAATAAATTTAAAAATTTGTTTTGTTTGATTTAACACGTATTTCATTAAAGTACAAATTGATACATTACCGCCGTTGTAGAAAGGTGGGAATCTTTTGTCATATCCAGATAAAATATTCCTCAAAATGTTTTCTCTGAAAATTTCAAAAACTTTATAGTCAAATGGAGAAATATCCTGCAATTAAAAAATAACATGTCAGTGCTCAACGTAAATATGAAGATTTTGCCAAATTTCATCTTTTCCTCTTTTTAACCATATGTCTGTTAAGCATGTTAAAATAACGATTAATATTCTGAACCAAAGCAGATACCGGGTAAGCAGATTTTTCTTTTCATAAAAAGCTATTCAAATGTTTTGTAGCTTGAGAATTATCGCAGCCATTCTAGACTCGTGTAGATAAATTGGGCTTAACAATATAACATAATGGAATTTTTTCTGAGAATATTAACTGCAAATCGTTACCAACCATTGTCCTTCCAGGAGTAGCATTCCACTCTTATTGAATGCACAATAGAGACCTCTTAAGGTTTTGGTCGCTTCTTGTTAAGTTGTCGCGTGGTCTCCTTGACATGTTCACTGTATGTTTCATTTTAACAAACATAATGGCAAAGGGTTCACACTGAGGACTCCATATCTTCATTTGACAAGGCTTTGCTCTCATTCCCAACTCTTGAAGTAAGGGACCCGGAGCAAACTAGCAATGTGAAATACAAGACTATGACATAGTCCAATAAGTATAGTTTACCTGCCCATTGTATCATTCTCTCTGGAGGTGTCATTGGTACTGAAAATATTAATCTGAATGAAATATTAGAAATAAAACAAATTGATTTATATAGTAAGTAAATAATATATAGGAATTATATTCATTAACGGAATCAATACTTAGTTGAAATGCAACACATTATCAAGCGGTTATTACAATAATAGTCATTATAATTTTATTAGAAAAACTATATTTCAATGAAACATTGATGTTTAGGAACGCATTTTTGCCTTGTTTTTTAATTCTTATTGATTTATTTGGAACTGCGGAATAGGGTGGTTATAATAGCTTTTTTGTAATACTACAAACTTAGGCCACGAATGAACGAAAATGTGTTTCCTGCATGCCACAGTTTATGTATATTAGGAATACCCTTTAAAATAGTTATTTAAAATTTAAAATGAATATAAAGTATTGAAGCCAGATACTGCAATTCTTACGTATTTTTGTTACTCAAAACGAATATGCAAAATCACGAAAAAATATCACAAAAACGCAAAAATGACGAAAGGGCGAAAGCAAAACGCGAGATGAAATTTATTTGGCATTTTAATACATGTTTCTGCATTTTCGTGATTTTCGCGTTTTCGCGCTTTATTCATATAATCATAATATGGGGAATGCCAAAAACATGGAAATGTGAGAATGGCCGTAAACGGCTTCCATACTTAACACCAATAACACCATAAGAAAAAAAAAACTACACCACCCGAGAAAATCTCCATCGTTTTGATATTGTTGTTTTTACTTACCATGGATGTGGACAAACCGTTTCGTTGAAACTTAGCGATAAGTTAGCTTGCAGGAAGATTATCATCAACAATTCCAAGATCATTTCAAATAATTTTTCTAAACATAAGCCCAACCTGAAAATATAAACACAAATGTTTCTGTCGCAGAAAATATTTGAAAAGTTTACAAAAAGATTTATCTTATTTCAAAACCCCAAAAATCCTTACTACGAAATAATCTTTCTAGATATAGACAAATGACAAGGGTCATTAAGAGACAATTTTTGCCCAATAATTTGGATAAAAAAATGAAAGTGGCAAATATATATTATGTTATATCGTTTGTATTGAAAAAAATTAAGATGAAAATCCAACAATTTTTATTTTGATTATTTCTGCATTGAAAACAAAGTACATAGTTATTACTTTAAATGTGAAAATACTGAGAAACTACTTAATTTGAAATAACATTTAATAAATTTTGTCGATTTTAATATAGATCGCAAAAAAACGTCAAAATTAAACCTTGCACAATCAAAGACCTGATAGTTACAAAATGTTTAGTTAAAATATTTTTGTGATGTCTTGTTTACTAATTACCATTTGAACAAAACACCACACAAAATTTTTAAAGAAAATGTTACATTCTTGCTAAAATAGTCAAAAGTTATTTCTTCTTAAGATAGTTACTGAAATGTTACATTCTTGTGAACGAAAGAAATGCAAGGCACTATTTTTTTAAGAACTTGTTTCGTGCTCCATGGAGATCTAGTGGACTAACGGCAACATCTTAACGAGAAACTATGCAGTTCACAATCCAGAAAAGACATGGATTGTGTCTTTCTGGCAAATATTTCGTATTCTTCAATTCTTTTGAACGTGTCGTTTTGTTGAATAGAGAATTCATACGCTATGAATTATCAAAAGACGGTTATAAAACAGCATTTTTAAACGACTTATTGTTTTGTCACAAAATTATTAAAAGAATGAAACATTAAAGGTAGCATTTATTGGAGGTTCTCCCACCGGACATCAATAACGGCTTCAAAGAGAAATTCGTATTTCTTACCGGACAATTTTCAAACATTAACTTCTCGACTTTATGAACTGAATAGAGTAAGTGCGTTAAGTACCGTATTTGGCCCAAATTTTAGATTTTATGACCCAACAATAAATATGCTGTTTAATAACCGTATTTTAATAATTATAACTTATTCTTTTATAATTTTCATCATTTCCACAAAACGACAAGGCATATTTGGCTATTTCAACAAGAATTGAAAATTTTCTTTAAAAAATAACGTTTTCTCGTCCTGTAAATGCATGGAATATTTGCCTCGGGAAGTTATGCATTTAATAATCAATCATGATCCAATCACTCGGATTCACACGTCCAGACATTGTCTGTTGACAGAGTAGAGTAAGGACTGTTGATCCTTTATCATATCGAGGCATAAGTTTAGCTCCTTGTGCATACAAATTATACTGTCATATACTTAATGAAAGATTTGTTTTGTTGGTTAGAAGATAATGACATTATTCATGATGAACAGAATGGTTTTCGCAAGAATAGAAGTACTACTGATCATTTACATACAATAACTTCAATTATTGAAACAAGAAAATTGAGAAAATTGTCAACTTTTACAGCTTTTATAGATTTTAAGAAAGCGTATGACACTGTTAGTAGAAAATTATTATTTACAAAATTAAGTGATTTGGGATTAAGTACCAAATTCCTGTGTACCTTGAAATCAATATATTCTCATGTTGAATGTTGTATTAGATTAAATGGTAAAATGACTGAGTGGTTTGATGTTAATACAGGATTGAAACAAGGTTGTGTTTTATCACCTATTATGTTTAATATTTCTATTAATAACTTAATTGATGCCATAAAGTTATTAGATATTGGTGTGAATATTGATGATGAAAAAATTGGTATACTCTTATATGCTGACGATATTGTCCTTATGGCTGAAAATGAAAATGATTTAAAGGTTTTATTAGATGTATTAAGTAAATGGTGTGCAATAAATTGTTTAAATGTTAATTTAGATAAGTCTAAAATTGTGCATTTTAGAAATCCTTCTGTAAAATTAACATCAAACATATTTACTTTTAATGATAATATTGTACAAATAGTGTCTTAGTTATCAATCCCTGGTCTCTTGTTAACAGAATTTCTTGATTATAATGAGATGGTAAAAGGTGTAGCTAGGTCTGCAAGTCGTGCACTTAGTTAATTGATAGTTAAAAGTAAAGCTAACGGGGGTTTCCAGCAGAGTACTTTTACAAAACTTTTCGATACTCTTGTCTGGTCAGTTATTAACTATGGTACGTCAGTTTGGGGCACTCGTAATTTTTCATGTATTAACGCTGTCCAGAACAAGGCTATCAGATTTAATACGGGCGTTGGCAAATATTCACCAAACGATGCTATTAATGGTGACATGGGCTGGAGACCTCCGAGTATAAAACAATGGACATGTGTCTTTAGACAATGGACCAGATGTAGTGTGATGTATAATAATAGAATTAATTATAAAGTCTTCAAATGGTCATATAGATATGCCGTAAGTAACAAGAAAACCTGGTGTTATAGAGTAATGACTAAACTCAAAGAATGCAACTTTGATTCATATGCAAGCCTAGATGATATACTTGATAAAAATAATATGATACATCTTGAAAATCTTTTATTTGATAAATTGATTTATGAATTATAGCAGAATAGATTGTTGTTACAAGGTACTAGAAATAAGTTACGTACTTATAAATTATACAAGACCATCTGATTTAATTCAAAATATATCTAAAAGATACAGAAGTTCTTTTGCAAAGTTTAGATGTGGTGTTGCCCCTTTTAAAATTGAAACTGGGCGCTATGAAAATAAACCTGTTGCTGATAGAATATGTTTTCATTGTAAAAATCACATTAAAGATGACAAACATGTTTTAATGAGGTGTCCATTATATGCAGATCTCAGAAATTTTTTATTTGCTGAAGCTTTTAAACATAACAACTTATTTTATACATTGTCTGATGATGAAAAGTTTATTTATTTATTTAATTGTCAAGAAGTGTGTCAGGTAGTTGCTAAAACCTGCTACAACATTTTATGTAGGAGAACCAGTATTTTATATAAATAATTATTATCTTCAAAATGTGTAGTTTAAACTTTGTATATATATCCATACATACGTTTTATATTATGTGTATTTATTGTTATTACGTTTTATATTGTGTGTAATTATTATAATAACAGTCTCTCATAATTCTAAATAGAATGGCACTTGTATGTATCTTACTGTCATAATCTTACACTGTAAGCTTTTAATGTTTAAGCATATGTATGTTT
>JAULBM010000008.1:2039667-2057081 GCA_032357055.1 Geukensia granosissima
CGGACGGACGACGGACGGACGACGGACGCCAAGTGATGACAAAAGCTCACATGGCCTTTGGCCAGGTGAGCTAAAAACCAGGTGTCTGCTTACTTCTGCATCTTGGTCTATGGTATACCTGTATATCTTATATGCCTGCCATTGAAGGCCTGACTGTAAAATGAAAATGTTAAATAACTTGAATGAATGGCTGTATCATTACATCTCCTATCTGAACAAGGTCTTTGTTCAGTATTTGGATGGGACGGAGATCCTGGTAGGTCTGAAGTAAGATAAATGATGCAGGTGCAAGGTAAGAACTGCAGGTAACCGTCCTACCTATACAATACCTGTACAATCTAAATGTCAGGTAACAAATACAATTTATCTGCAATATGTTTGTCCGATTCAATTCAGGATTTTGTAAGTCACTCTGAAAAGATCAATTAGACAGAATTTTGATTTTACTGAGATACCCGTTTGTAAACAAAGGCATTGCAGTTTGATTACATTTAAGATCCAATGTGGTGATTTTGTTCTGCAGTAAATATTTAATCAGTAAAAATATTCTTTTGCAGTCCTTTATTAGAGTTACATAAAATTTAAAAAATTGGTGGTTTTCAACTGATATTTCCCATGTATTAACTTAAGTATGTTTGAAAAATTTTATCGTCATAAAAATGTTATCACTCCAACAGAATCAACATATTAAATATTCTATGATTCTTTGTTTGAACAGGAGATATCTGAATATTAAATCGTTTTTTAATACAGAAGAATGGGTATGCCCAACAATTTAATATTTAAATTGTTATATTTTAACATTCCATATTTAAAGTTTAGATCTTATAATATCTTGTAACATGCTTTTAAATAATAAAGTAAGGCCTTGAGGGTTAAAAAGCACTGCTGTATATTTAATTCTATTCAGCGATTGGTTCATAAGGTCGGAATCGGCATAAAAAGTTAAGCTGCCAATTTCACTGAACATAAAATAACCAACATTTAATAGCGTTCACCTTTCTGGATGTGGCAGAGTGCTGTCAACAGCGGAATTAATTTGGATTAGAAGGTGATAATTATTTAAGAGATTGGACTGATATGGAATATTTTGAGCAGACCTGACAGTGGGTGACATCTCAATAAATATTTATTCAGCGATTAATTGACTTATTTGTGTTGTATATATTATTGATGGAGAATTATTGACAAAAGCTAGGTCTACAAGCTGTCATACAGGTATACAGGTAAGATGACGGAAAAACGCAGGTCAGCAAAATGTTTATTTTAATTTTTGTCCAGGCAAAGATTACATACATAGTTTTTGGATTTTGAATTAACACATTTGAAATAGATTTTTGTATTGCAGTATAATGTATAAGACGGTGAAGTTAAACACCAAATAAGAGACATGTTTACAGTAAATGGGTGGGGTTTACTGGTGAATGTTAAGGAAAGATAAATTTAGTCTTGTTTAACTGTCTTCAATAAGAAAAGGCAAAAACACATTTCTACTGGTCAATATTTTCAGAGTACCTTACAGCTGTTAACAATTATGATTTACTCCTGAACCCAATGTCATGATTTGTATAAAATTTTGTTTTATAATTTTTTTTATTTTCTATCCTGCATTCCTGTTTGACTTGGTTGACAAAGTGTCTATAATAATGATTAATTTTTTCCAAACTTTCTCAATATTCAAGTTTAATAAGCATTGCTGTACAATAAGCCTTTTGGAAAATAAAGAGGTTATTTGATGCAAACTTGAATAGAACCTTACTTAGAACTGATTAATTACAAATCTAATGAACTTTTATAACAATAAGTTTAACACATTTGATGGTGGTTTAAGGTTCATTTAGTACAAAACCAATTGTAGATTTTAGAGAAGACAGCAATTATCTTTTAAAATTGTCTATTTCTTCAATAAATAATTCATAGCATCAAGAAATGAAATTATATGGGGTATGATTTTATTAATATGGTACTTTATATATTAAAAGTCAATCAGGGGTGAAATATGGATGGTTTGTTGCCAAACTGTTAATTTAATATAAAAATATACATAAATTTAGCCTATTGAATTAATGGAAAGGTCCATAAACCAGTCAGTTGGACTAAAGCCCCCTATAGCCCATACAAAACCTTGAAGGGAATGTGAGTTGAAAGGAATATGGTCCTTCAGTCTTCAGAGGGAAATTTTTGACTGCCTCTGAAAAAATGCAGGCAGGTTAGGACTGAAAAATGACCCACCACCTAGTTGCCACTAAAAATGAGCTACTACAAAATGTGCTAAGAAGGTGGCATCTTAAGTGTCCTCCCAAAGGAGTTATGAATTTATACAGATACACTGCTTTTGAAGTACCATTGTTTCCAGGACATATAAATTGATTGCCATTTCTTCTCCTAGCACTTTGGGATGGGGTCTAGTATTGAACCTCTTGCTCAACCAAAAGATGTCCTTTAAGCCGGTGTCAGCTTGTTGGTCAAGGAAAATGTTCTTCTTCACAATAACTGACATCTTTTATTGCTCAGATCAGTCCCACTGCAGAATTATAATCCGAAATAGCTGTAATTTCTCCAATATTCAGCCCAAAGGTTTAAATATTAGTCTACTCCGACTGAAAAGACCAACTTCATGTAAAATATAAAGATCTTCAGCTGTGAGATAAAAACTGTGAACAACCAAAATTCCATTATAGTCTTCTGTCACATGATGTCTACCAAACTGAAAAAGTACTTCTAAACTAAAAGTGTCAAGTCATGACTAAATCATTGAATAGAAAAAACATACTTAAGACTTGCTGATTATTACTAGATGTTTTACAAGAATCGACATTCCACATTAACTAAATAGTGTCCAAAGTTTGTTCTCCATAACAGATATTGTCTGGTTTCATAATCTACCATTAAACCAATGGATGTTTTTACTGGAGTTTATATAAATATATGTAAGAAAAATCTAAATCTGGTGTCAAGAATGGAAAATATTTAAGATTGAGTTGTATGTCAAGTAGACCATTAGTAGTTTACATGGTTTATATATGAGTCTGTGATTTAATGACTTCTAAGTTGATTTCAAAATATTTAGTGGTAAGTATTTTAGACTGGTATTTGACATAGTTTGATATATAAGCCTAACGGGCATCCCATATCACAGGTGTTCATAACACCAATAGAAATATTCTGATTTAAAGAACATGGTCTAAGACTTTACCTTCAGAAAATTTGTCGGTTTTAATGGTACACAAGTCTATTGTAAGTTATCATTATTTGTCTGATGATTAGATATATGATTATTTATTGCTATCAATGTAAGATTTTGTCTTCTCCTAATAATTCTCATTTCATTTTTTAAATCGGATATGAAAAAATAAGTTTCTGCTCATGAAATTGTAAATCCAGTGTAGAGATTTAAAAATAGCAAACTTGAGAATGTGTAGAGAATTAAAAATAGTAAACTTGAAAATAGGGGAAAAATTTCCATCATTGACCAAGATTCTTGGTTAGTCCACAGTTCAATACTCAGGTTTAGGTTTTTTGGTGATTTTTCATAAGATTTACAATGATGTGAACTTGTAAAGATTGATTTCATGGGCCTAACATTTTTAGATTAGTTATTTTCTAGTTGTGGTATTTTTATATTTATTAAAAGTTTGTGATTTTAATCAGTATTATCGTTTGATTTAATAACTAAGTTGGGAGGGAGAGAAGAAAAATCTCCACCCTTTTATTTACTTACAATATACAGATGAAGTCCTGGTATAATACCCAAGTTGGGAGGGGAGTGGAGAAATCTCCATCATATTGTTTACTTACAATTTACAGGTGTCACTATTACATCAATACCTATAACTGAGTCACCTGATAATCAAATTGGGCATAAATTAACAAAGTTATTGTGACAGTTGTTGTTTTATTAGGAGATCTGACACCTCTCGTAATTAGGGTAACAGATGGACCAGGGGGTCCAGTAGAAAGTCTTACCATTATAATTTCCTAAAGTCATTGCCACTGGAAGATAGAATCATTAGTCGATCTCAGTTTATACAGTTGATGTTACTGTATGGTTTATTTATAACCCAATCAACCACCAAAATTAACATGGTGCTAATTTCTGTCTTTCATGGCAAAGCCATTTATCAATTGATTTCGTCAATAAAAGGATCTATAGTTTCACATTTCGGGGCCTTTTACTGGTTCCTTTATTGTGTGGGGACTTGTTTTTATTGTTGAAGGCCATAATGGGACCTGTAGAAGTTTAAATTTGACTGTCATTTGGTGGATAGCTGTATTATGGACAATGGGCAACTTAGGTATTACATGAAACTAACACTAAACAATCTACAGGTCCCATTATGGCCTTCAACAATGAACAAGTCCTAATTTTATACTGATTACATAGGCAAAAAAAAATCCAATCGACCAGAGTTTAAGTCATGTACTTTTTTATAGAGTACAGATGCAATTTGTAGATCATATAATCCTTTGGAATTTAATGAAAAATGAAATTTACCTATGTTTTGAATTAAAAAAAAAATAGAAAATCCGTTTTTTTTAAACCACCAATTGGTATATTGATTTTTAGTGCTCATTTTCTGCAATGTATAGTGTAGAAAATAAATTTTTCAATGCATGTAAAGAAATGTAAATGGGACATTGGGTCTCCCTACCTGATGCCTTTATTAATAATTTATATATCAATGTCAAAACCTACTTAGGTATCTGTCTGTTGTTGTAATATTATGTAATATGTTTTGCCTTGTGAAGTCAATATGATGTCTTAAATATTGCATAAAGCATTCATTAGATATTCACAACAAATTTTGATAGGTTTGTTTTTTAATAATGGTTAATACTAATACCAATAATGTGCCCATTTTTCATTGGCATGCAGATAAATTTTATGTAAAATTTGTAAATAATGGATTAATAAAGAAAACCAAATATTGTCAGTGACCTAGTGAAGAGATTAGCTTAAATAAAGAATTACTTGTATGAAGGCTGTAAAACAGCTATTTTGAAAAAAGAAAAAAATTATAAAAATTAATTCTTTGACTGCTTAAGTGCATATCCTCAATTGTCAAATTTTAACACAAGCCATGAAAGCTGGGGTTTCTATAAAATGTTTGTACTTGGGTTTTACATGGGAACAGATAAATTATCATCCCTAAAGTTCACAATAAGTCAATCTGTCTTGACCAATCTCAGGTTCATTATATCACAACCTTACCACTTGGGAACCTTACTTTCTTGATTTGCCACTCTTTGAAGGCCTGAGTGGTGGCTTCATGAAAGGTTTGGCATTACTACTTTAACTTTCTAATGTTTTCTTATTTCACTGTATTCTGTACAAGATTGAAAACATCCAAAGTAAAAGTGACAATTGTACTTTTAAATATTCAATAAATGCATAATTTGATATTTTGAAGCCTAAAGCATGTTAATGAAAAACTCATAAATGTCATACAAGTACAGACCATATATTTCACTTGAAGACAAATATGTTATTTACATATCATATTTTACATTTTTGATTTTTTAATGAGTGGGAGTGAAGGAAACTTGTGGCATGATTAGAATATATTAAAATATTGAATATTTAAAGTTCTCTTTTGGAATGTTGTATCTGTTTTAGCAATACTGGTTCTGAGGCAGAGAAAATATTATTTATTAAAATCATGAAAAATATTAAATCATGAAATAAAAGGGGGAATTGGTGAATGGATTGTATTATATTAGTCTGATATTAAGGATTTTAGTTTTGTTTTTCTTCAGAATTTTCTTCAGAATTGAAAATAAGCACCTATCACCCGATCAAATGAATAGGTTTTGTTATCCAATCCTCTTCTTTAAGAGTTAAATATAGAGCTAATTGTCTGGTTAGAAAGCTATAAAGATACCGGTGAATGTTTTTTTCTTAAAATACACTGAGTTAACCAAGCATTCTAAATGCTCATTTAGAATATTAAGATATTAAATTCCATTCCTCATTACTCTAGATTAAACTTTTATAATTGTGTTATTAAGTTCTAAAAAGTTTTCGTTTAAACTATTGCAACATTTTAATTATTTCATGCTGGTCTATTGAAATTGTCTATACATGGCGTTTCTACCTGCCGTTTGCTTGGTAATAAGACATCCATATTACAAAGAACTGTTTTATTAAACTGAGCACCTGGATTTTTTTTACAAATCTGATAAATAGATCAATTCTTTTCAGATTTTATTTCAATATTTACATGTCTTTAATGAGATATTATAGTTGTCGGTCTGGTGATTTTCTATATTAAATGCATGTCGAATCGAGTATAGGAACTTTAATATTGTGATCAATTTCGGTGCAGTTGATGACATCACTTTACATGTTGATTGGTTGTATGTAACTGATTAGAATATAAGGTGTATTCTGTTTCAAGGATACATAATTACATATAGACCTGTAGTCAGTAGTGGCTTAGGGACATACAGATATCAGACTATTCGACTTGATTTGGTAGGACATATAGTTTGAATACTTGGATCTATCTTTACCATTGGCACAGATTTTTACAATTTAAAAACTGAAGATGTAACATTGAAAGATTGTATGGATGATTCAATTATTATATTTGATTGGCAATTATATTTTATGTGAAATAGAAAGAAAGGATGTGGTGTAAAGATTCGTGACACAAAAATCTCATATATATACAAATAATTTCAGGCAAAATAATGGCACTTAGATTGCTGTTCTTCATCTCAAAGTTACAGTGAGGCCTCAACATGGAGTGAAACTTATCATATTTTGGTTATATTCTGATGTGTGCGTGTGAATAGGTTAGCTATTTTCTGACATAAACACATCCAAATTTTAAGCTGATGGTTTGTAGTATAAAATATATACATCATTTTTTTCATCATTTTAATTTAAAGCATTCTGTCTGCCTCGTTTTTATGATAAAGCAAGCTGATGACTTTAAGTAGAATTTATTTTCTGTGATTAAAAAAAAATTCTGTTATTTTTCAGTGGTTCCAGAAACAGAAGACAAGAACATACTCCATCAGTGAGTTCATCAACTGAAGCTAGTATCCAGTCATATCATACAGCAGATAGTAAGGAAGTGATAGAGGGCACCACTTTACAGGATGAAAAGGGAGATAATCATTTACCAATGGAACAAGCCACAACACCCTCAACAAAAGTAAAAGAATGGCCAACAATGGCCGATTTGTCACAACAGAAACAGATATTACCTAATAAATATGATGGTAACCATGGTTACTTCAATCCAAATCTGTCTCCAGCAAAGTCATCACCGAGTATCGACAGGGAAGACTTGTATGGTATGAAAACTGTAAGCTACCAGTCTCCGTTAATGAATAAATCTAGTCCAAATATCCATGACGACATCAGAAAATCATCTTCATCACCATATTCTGCAAATCAAAAATTCTTTTCAACAAGTGCCTTCCAGAAAAGTTCACCAAGACAGTATAACCATTCAAACAATAGTTTTCAGCCAGTGACAACACCATATACAAAACACAATTCTGGTGACTATCAAAATTTACAGGATATTCAACAAAATATACATCAAAGTCATGGAATGTCATATGGTTTGCCTCCACCAATTGAAAAAGAGGAATGTGAACCTGAACTTCAAGGGTTGTCAAAAGGAGACAATCGACCACTGTGCTCACCGCCAGCACCACCAACAAGGGATATATCAAGTTTAAAATATGTGCCATTAACTAGCCAAAGTCATGCAAAATATCCGTCTTGGCCAGTAACGCAACCAAGTGCTGATGTGGACAGTGGTGAGCCAATTAATGCTCCGCTCAGTGTCTTTAATGAACAAAATACAAATCAAAATAATGTGCGATCATTAAAAGATAGAAACAGTCCAAATTCTGAACGGAAAGCTAGTGATCGAAATGCAAGTGATCCAGGATTTAAAAAGCCGATACCATTTGCAGTGTTTCTAAAAAGACCTGATCAGAAACAGCCACAATATGGCAGCCAGGTAGAACCCGAGAAAAAGGACTCTGATTCTAAAATGAATGAATTTTTCGACTCTCAACCTGGTTATCAGCAACCAATTTTTGATCAAGATGGCCATCGAATAGGGGATGAAAAATATAATGTTTCTCCCCCCGAAAGGGAAAGTGATGGCCGATATCCCCCACACTCAAATAAAATTGACAGTAGTAGGTATACACAACAATATAAAGGCTATTCCAATCTGAACAGTTCTAGAATTTCTCGTGATTCAGGAACAAATCCTATACTAAGTCCGGACAGGGACTCTAAACCTACATTTGGTGACATGCGATATTCTGTCTCTGACAAATCCTCGTTAAAATTTACATCAGATCACAAGTTTACAGACAATATCACAAGTCCTATGCAAAGTCCAAATGAATCAAAATCACAACTGGGAACAAAAGACAGTTTACCCGATAATGTTCACACGAGTATAAATGAACCAAAAACTAACAGTTACATAGTCAAAAGAATGGTCTGTTATACAACAGGGACTCAAACAGAATTTAATTCTCCCACGAAAAAGTCCCCAACTTCACCTGGATATAATGCACATTTTCATTTTGATAAGTCAAACCAAGCAATTCAAACTTCTCCTGAAAATACAAATCGAGATGACAGTTTTCTTCGCAATCATTCAAACTCTTATGAGCGACATGAAGATAATCGTAAACCAAGACCAAAGAGTACAAGTGAAAAGGACAAGATATTATTAAATAATATAAACTCTGAACTTGATTCTAATGATCAGCATTCAGCACCGTTTATGCGTAAACTTGCACGTGATCTTCTGGCCAATCAAAGTCAAGAGAGCATGAACAAAAGACGCTCAACAAGTTCTAGTGGGGGCAGTGGTTTACGAAGCCCTGGTTCGGATTATTCTCATTATTTCGGTGAATTGACAGAATCAGGATCATATAATAGTATCATAATTCATGACGATTTGTCAGAGTCTGAAAGTGCTGCATCCTCTAGACAAGATGGAACTTATAATAGTGAAAAAGAACATATACATCAGTTTGAAAATAAATCAAAAGGTGCAAGACGTAGTTTTGATCCGGCAATGTTTTCACAAAAATTTAGTCGCAATTTACAAAATTCTCGATATGGATCTGAAGCTAATTTACCGAGTCATGGTAACAAAGATCATACATCAAGTATGATAAATATACCAAGATCAGCTCGCGAGGACTCTCGAGCACGAGTGTCACGACCCAGTACTGATTCTTCATCTCATTCTCAAAGAACAGGAAGTTCTTCGGACACATTTTCATCAACAGGAACACATTATAGTTTTGATGCATCACCTGGACCTTATGTGCCATCTCCAGGTCAAAATTCATCACGGAGAGAATCAAATGATTCAGTGTTCTCAGACGATAGATCTCCATTAGAAAAGAAGGGAGATACTTTCAAAGACTTTAAATCTCCAAATGTTGATAAGCATAAGAAAACACCAGCCTGGGTAGGAAGGACTCAGTCAATGAAAAAGGCTTATGGTACTTATGATGAGACCCACAATATTCACCGGAGACAGGAAAGTGATGTTTCATCAGTTAGCTCTGGTGAAAATCACCAGTTTATTCATGGGCGATCACAGTCTGAAGCAAATTATTTACCTATGGATGCTATCAGAGCCAAACAAAATAGTGATAAAATGCTTGGTTCCATTAATGAGGAATCTTCTGAATCAAGATGGCAGGATGCTCTGAGAAGGTCACAAAGATCAAGTCAAAGTTCATCTAGTGACCTTGATGTAAAAAAGCATGTTAATGAAAAACTACGGGAATATCAAACAAAAACTGACATGGAGAAATCAAGCTTAAAACGAACTTCATCAGAGCAATTTCGACCGATGAAAGAAAGGTTTGCTAATAAATCACATTCCGAGTCAAAGCTTGAGGAGCCTAAGCAACAACTTTTACCCAGCAAAGATTTTGATGTTCGTCAATCTAAAATGCCAAGGACTAATTCTAGGGAGAGACTTTCACCTTCACAATCTCAAAATGATTTACGTAGTAGATCAAGTTCTGATTCCTCTAAACGAGACAGTGGGAGATTGACCTCTCCTCAAGGATCAAGATCTGACCTAAGATCAGAATCAGAAACTAGAAATGACAGGAAACAGCCTTCACCCTCTCAATCTCGTACAGACATTGTGGGTTCTAAAGAGGATTTAAAGCGTGTTCAGAAAAGTGCACTTCAAAATTTTATGCTTTCTAAGACAGGTAGATTGCCATCAGATGAGGATGACAAATCATTGCAACAAGAACATAATAATGTACAACTAACAATGACACCAGACCGCCCTACAAGACTTTCTGTTACTGAATCATTCCGTAAGAAATATGCAGAGGGTGATAAGTTACGTAGGTCAAGGTCAATCTCCTCAACAGACAGTGGTAATTATACTGAGATGAGACCACCTGTAAGACCACAACAAACAGAATGGTCTCGTGTTAGGTCTCAGACAAGACGACCCTTGTCGATTGGGTCAGACTCTAGTGCCAGCATGGTTGACCCTTACGCTGTTACACCAATTTCTTCATCATTTGACCATCAACGGACACATAGTGATTCTACAGAAAGTCATATACAATCACCAAGAATAGAACAGGTATGTTATTTTACATTCAAGGGTTTTATTCAAAGCTTCAGATAAACAGATAAATGAGACTTATTTCAAAGCCAGTTTTGATTTGCTTTTGAAGATGCAATTTTTTGGTCTTGTTAAAAAATGAAAAGAAGAAAATGGCCGTAAGGTGTTGCTGCATTATTATTTTTTATATTTTTTAAATTGTAAAACTTTGTGTGATCTGTTATCATTTCAATAGCACTGTTTAAAAAAAATGCTTGAAATTATGAATTTCAATGAAGTTTATTCTCTCCCATATATATAACACCATTTTTCAATACAAGGGAGATAACTCAAAATTAAATGATATTTAATTCCAGCCACCAAGAGATCAAGATATTACTGGAACAGATACAACACCACAAAGGTAGGTCATGATACTACATGTTACACATTTGTGTCAGTAAAAGACAGCAAGATGCACTAGATATTTAATTTAAATTGTAAACAATAATGCAGAGTGCCTGAACTAAAATTTGGAAAGTTAAATTATTTAAAGAATAGGTTCAAAATCTCAATATTTTTAATGATTTGCAAAAATTATATAAAATGAGATGGCATCAACTTGTCATTTGACCAGTGGTTTGGTTGGATTTTTTTGATAATTTATATATCATATAACAACAATTTTAAAAAAGATATTATGATAATGAAATGCTGAAAAATTTATTGAAATTTTTTAATCTACCTGTATATTGAGTTTTGAGTGCTAAAAGAAACCATTTTTCGGCACCCAAAGTGACAACATATAAAGTATATTCAGTTCAATGACCACATATGTTTACAAAGTAAGACACTTTAATTTTTTTTACAATATGACCTCAAAATTAACATAAAAATACACATTTTAAATAAATCATTTTATCAAATTTGATATACACTTGAAATGACCATTAAATTGACTGATTATCCAGCTTATATTGTTGACACAATTGTTTCAATTTAAAATTTTTTTTAAGATTTAATAAATATCGGAAAAATATTGAGAACCTGGATTGCACAGTTAAATATTGTATGTATGATGCACTTGTTTTTTCAACAATGAAGATCTGTTTGTTTGTTATCTACAAATGTTTGGAGTGTACCCTTATTTAACCTTAAGGTCAAATTCTCATGTCAAACACTTCTTATCCACAAGTATTTCACAAACATAAATTACTGGACTAAGTGCACTTGAGATGGTGTTGAAAGCTGAAATTAAAATTACATGATGTTTTGGACATTGACTTCAGTCTTTTTGCACTTATATTTTGTGGCAAACCACCAACTTTACCAAATGCTCAAGGCCTGCACGATTTACAAAGTGGACTGATCCACTTACAAGATTGATGCAGTCTTTGTGATAAAATTTTCCATATCACTTGAAAGATTTTCCTGAATTTTAGTCTTCTTCCTTTATTGTTGAGTCAAGTTTTTTGAAGAAGTTATATCATGTCATAGCTATATGGGGTAAAAAATATGCTGCAAAGGAAGAATATATAGTTTGATAGGTGATACAATCCCAAGAGTTACGTACAACTACTTAATCTGGCCGACAGTTGTTAAATTTTATTTTTGGGGGCCTTTTACAGTTTGCAGCAGATTTTGTCCATTATTGAAGTCTGTATGTTTGTAACGTACCAATTGTAGATGGCTGTCTCATAGATAGTCATACTACATCTCTTTTTCCTATTTACACATAAGTCAAATACATTTCTTCAGGATTTTGGATTTCAACTGTCAGAAAATTAAAAGTTAACTCCCATCCCATGAAATTGTTGACTATATAGTTAATATAATGTATCCTATATGGGAACATAAGTCAAACTGTGATGGAACTTTATCTGTTAAAGAAAGTGTGATAGAGACAAAAATTAATCAGTCAGTTAAAATGATGTAAAACTAAATATGGTAAAAAAAATGATAGCAAAATGATTTTTTATTTACAAGAACATAATTTTTAACTGGTGTATTTTTCAATCCCATAGACCAATATATACTCCAAGAAAACATGTACCGATAATAATTCAGTCGCCTCGGTACTCAGGGTAAGATGGCTGCCCTTGTAATTTAGTGTTTATATAACATTATTTTTAGTTTGGCTATTAACATATAATCCATTGGTGGACTAACTGTTGTGTTGTTTAATCGATGTAGCCATTAAATATTGACTTCATGGTGAAAGGAAATATTGTAGGGGAAATAACTCTTAGTAGATATAGTATTGGATACATTTTTACTTTTTTATTTCAAATTATTGTTAAATGTCATCAAATAAAAATTGTAATTTTAAAATTCAGGCTAATTAAATTAATATTTTAATGTTATTTTAATTTTGATTCTGTAAAATAATTCCGACAATGACCTGAACCTTGGCTGTCAGGGAGAGAGTATGTTCAACCCAGATAGGCATCTTCATTCTCTACATTTATCTTCTAATCATAATTGAAAAATTTAAATTAAAATTCCCTCTATAATGAAAACAATTTATCTTGGTTTTTCTTTCACTGAATCATTGAGTATATAAAGAAAATTGAATTATCCTGACACAGTCCCAATGGTCATTAAAGTAGGAAGGTAAGCTTTGAGGGTTTTTATATCTTCTATTATTCTTCACTTTTATAATCCTGTGTATTTGAAGCTAAATTTTTGACATGAAATGATTATGGTTCTTTTTTTTGGAATTTCAACATTCAGCATTGCAGTGTGGATGAATTTGTAAGGTTGAATGTAACTTATTCCAGTAACCAATAGCAGAATACATAGGCTACACTAAAACCTGTGTCCTTTGAACTCTTAAGTAATATCTGCACCATCATGGATATCTTTATCTCACTTTTCAGTCTTTTTAGTTTTTTTGGCATTGGACCAGTTTTATTTGGTCCCTCCGTTGTTTTAGTCAGGTTTTGGTTTTATTTTAATTGCACACAAAAACTATTCCTAAATATATATTGAGTTTTATATAAAATCTTTACCATCTAGAATAAAATTTATGGCTTTTAAGCTTTAATTCATATTTCAACTAATTCTAAAATTAATTAACTGATGATGAGTTAAGATTCAAGTTTATCTAACAATACACCTAAATTTGTAGGTGTTATTCCCCTTTTCTTTACAATGAACTCTTAATATTCTATATATCATATCATAAATTGTATGACAAAATATGTAAATTTTATAGATGGAATGTGATAACAGGTGAAAACTTACACCTGTAATCAACTCTGTAAAATTGAGGTCACATTAAGGGCTAAAACAATGTGTGGTGTTTTAAGACGAGGGGTAATATATGTATATGAAAAAACATTGAATTTCATATCAGATGAAGTAACTACTCTCTAAAATCTTCATAAAAAATTCTGTGTCTTGGTATTTAAATCACTGGATTTTTAAGATCAAAATGGGTGCGCTTGATTTGGTTGCATAAATTTTATTTGACAGCACATCTTTTCTTATGAGGCTTAGTCTAAGAACGTATTTCTTCTGAGCTAAGAAAATAACACACAAGAATTAATTATAGATGTTTTGTGTGTGATTTTAACAGTTTTGGAAGGCTTATTAACTTTAACCATATTTGTCTTGAACTGAAGACAATGGCAGAGTGTCACCATTGATGGAATCTACTGATGACAAATTATATCGACAATATACTGTTTAATTAACAGATATCATCATCAGAAAACATTTCATATTAAATACTTGTTAAATAAGGTTCTATCTACAAAGTATATGTATTGTTATTTAAACAATGATTTCTTAACATGTCAAAAATGTTATATATACTCAGGTTTGTAAATAGGCTTCTGATATAGGAAATAATTATGGCCTGTGAGATCTATTTAAAAGAACTTAAATTGTCTAAATTCTTCAACAAGGGGCTTGATCATGTCAGCATATACCTTCCAAAATCAGATAAATCTTCAAGGATCAAGAGTTTTAAAATATGTAATTTTTTTTCTGGTAAATTTCTTCTATTTTTATGTAGAAAGGTAAGAAAAAGACTCGAGATAAACTTTTTTCTCATTGTTGTCGGTGAAGTCTTAAAGATAGAAAAGTGTAAAGGGAGTCAAAATAATGATATTTTTTATATCATTATTTGTGTATTGAAATTTCTGACAAAATAATTCTGGATCCCAGGTCTGAGTGATACTTTTGATCCAATATGAAAACACAGGTTATAACTGAATACTTGTCACTTTGATACAGCTTTTATTCCTTTTTGTTTTCAAGAAATGGGAAAGGAAACTACCAGAATTAGTTTATTTTTCTGCAACATGTGTTTTTAGAACATTTCATACTGTAATATTTCTGCAATAAAATATATATCTGTTATTAAAAATCAATAGATGACTTATTTTATATCTCCAAAATATTTCCTTAAATGTCTTCTATTCAAAATATATCAATTTTCTTATAAAAATCCATCAAATGAATTGAGGCTTAAATGTCATATCAATTTATAGTAGTTAAAAATTACAATCTAAACTTTGGGGCTCAAAGCCAAGAAGCTTTTTCAAACAATAAAGTCTGATCCCTTTGTACACAATTGTTATTAAGAATGTTATAACTATATCCATTACATCCTTAGGATATTTTATATACATATCAATACCACAAATTATAATTCTCCTGTAAAATGGTGTGATTCATTATCTCAGTTTTCATGAAACAAATTTATCAAACAGAAGAGTCAATATAGGTTGTTGTGAACATTATAAATACAATCTACTGTAATAAAAAAATGATATTCAACTGGTAGCTGTTGTGGTTAAATATTATCTATCAGAGTATCCCCGAGGTAGCCTCTGGCTTGTCATTAACTATATGAGGTAAGATGCCATGTTCAGCCAGGTATGATGGTAGTAATGGGACATAGGGAAATTCATTCATCAATTTCCCAGTCTAATTAGGAAAAGTGGTTGATTACTGGCTATTGTTTTCGTCATGAGGGTCAGACGTGATATTAGTAAAACAGTAAACAGATCTGATTAAACTGTGTTTTAAATGTTTCGGATTACACTAATTTCTGTTAAAAAATGTCATAAAAAAACAAGGATTGAGTATGGAATTTCCTATTTTTCTTGTGGATGGTGATAATTATTTAGATCGAAGGAATTTACCATTAAATACGGTGGTTCCCAAACGGTACGATGGATGGAGGTTGGTGTGTTTAAAACATTTATTTGACCCCAATATGGTTATACAAACACAGCCTGGTATTTGACATGTATTTGACAAATGTTTATTGTAATACTGGGTTGTTCATTATTTAAAACATCTTGATTGTCCAACATATATTTAACTGATTTTTCTCTTTATATTGAGTAAACTAACATCAAACATTGTCAACAATTAAATCATATTTCTATATTAAAAGAATTAGGAGCAAATAAGATACCAACTATTGACATTTCAAAGAAATATTGGATAATTGTCGAGGAGAACCCAACATTCTACACAAAAAGTAGTACTTAAAAAGATAACAAATGGTCCAAATGAATCAGGGTAGGAGGGGGGTTTATAAACAGCTTCTGACAGCATGTCAATTTTTGTTGCTGTTTTACACAAGGGTGCCTTCCAAGGGTAAAACCCTAATGTCATTGATTGTCCTTTGATTAAAAATTTGAAAATTTTGTGAAAACAATACAATTAGTTCACCTTGGTGTAGTCAGCAATATTTTGGTATTAACTGTTCCCTTCTATCAGTCTGGACTTTTGTTTTATGAGATACTAAATCCTAATTAAGCAGTAGTAGTCAGTCTTAACCATTTTAATTCCGTTTAAATATTGTTTACCTCATGGCATATGACTCTTAGGTGTCACTAGATATAGGATTCTTGCTGATTTCCAAGGGAACTGACTCTTGTTGGTGGGTTCTTTTCATGTTTACATTTTGAACTTTCACTTTTACCATGTGAAAACTCTTGTGACAAAATGCTATGTCACACTCTTTTAATAGGAGTATTTCTTTATGTTTAAAGTGTTCTATCATTTGAGAATCATATGAGATTTAATTCACATTTTCAAGCTATTATTCCTGACTTTTGAGCATCAAGCTTACCAAAAAAGGCCGATCACACATGCTTAGAGAGCATTTAGACCCTCTATAGAAGGCTTTATGTAATTCAGTCATTGGTTACTCTAATTTTTTTCTTTTTTGTTCAAAAGTTGATTGTAGATCATTCCCCTTCTTTTCCAACTACTGTTGTCTAACAATCAGAGCAATATCATTTTGTTTTATGACAAATTACTGACATTGTTTTTTGTCTTCATACTAAAAATAGGAATATATAAGTTATGGGAACTTTCAACATACCTACATGAAGATGTAGTATGTCTTCAAAATTGGACTGTCTAGTGAAAGGAAAATTTTGAAAAAGAAATGTTTTTTATTTAGGTTTAATTATTTTGTTTTGCACTGGCCATATTTGGAATTAAAACAAAAATCTTACTTTTAGTCTCTTTGTCCACTGAAAACTTATAGATTTACTGGAGGGGATTATTTTGTTGTAATACAGAACTTCCCAGCAAGTGTTAAGGTTGAGAGGTGACATATTTATATCTTGTCAAAGTTTGTAAGTTGTGTATCAAACCTTCCTGCCAGCTATGTTTTGGTTGTGTAAGGTTAGGTTAAATAAACAGGAAAATGATCCTTGACACTTAATTAGAATACTGGCTATTTCATACCACACTTAATTAGAATACTGGCTATTTCATACCACACTTAATAAGAATACTGGCTATTTCATACCACACTTAATTAGAATACTGGCTATTTCATACCACACTTAATTA
>JAULBM010000008.1:2068579-2080287 GCA_032357055.1 Geukensia granosissima
CACCAATGACCTGAAAAAAAAAAAAAAAAAAAAAAAAACAAGCCTCCGGTCCTTTTTGGTTGTAAAGCAATCAATTACTTTTCAAATATATTAATGGGCGTCTCCTTGTATGCATGAAGTATACATAGCCCCGAACGTCGTTATGATGTCATCGTAGAACGCAGATATGTTTTTACTCGGCGCATGCCACAGCGGTGGCAATGGTCACTGGCATTGTCGAAAGAATAAGAAAACAAATATTAATGTTTGGATACAGGTCAACATTACCCAAATTCAGGCTTTCTACAAGTGTACCATAGATTTGTCCCTCTGCTATATACCATCTTGCTTACCACCTTTCCACCTTGATGATAAAAGTATCATGGTCAGATGAAAGGTCATCTGCAAATGTGGTGAAATGACGGTCAACAACCTGTAAAGAGCAACTCACTAATTATGACGGAATCTAATATTTTGCTACAAATCGGTCTTCATTCCCTCCCACTTCTCCTCTCTTTCTCTCTCTTTCATTTCTATTATTTATTTTTTTGTATTTTATTATTATTTGTTTTGGCCAAACGATGTTAAAGCCTTGGCTTCCGAGTTTCCGCTTAGCTACGCCACTCAAAAATTTATGACTTTCTAGTTACATTTATGGACCAAGAGTAATATTTATGGACCAAGAGTAATATACTTTTTATGAAATAATAAACACCGATAAACAAATGTTAACATAGCAATTAGGGAAGTTTGCAAAGTACAATTTTAGAAAGAGGTTAACTATATCTTTCTTACAGATATTACATTACTTGAAAGAAACTAAGATTATACAACTCTAGCTAGCACGTTAAGTCCTTACAATCTACACACAGAAAGGAGAACTGGAGGCTCAGGAGGCTGAGCCTGTATCGCTCACCTGCCTTTTGGCAAAGAAGTTTCAGAGGAGAGGATTTTTTAATGAATCAGCCAATCAGAAACAAGATTTGTTTGGCGGCCTTGTTTTTCTCCCATTGGGATGAAATTGGGAAACTTCCATGGATGCTCTACATTAAATATTAATCAATTTCACCAAGCAGTTTCAGCCAATCAGAAACAAGAATTATCTGTGGCGGCCATGTTTAGTTTCAGATCAAGACAATGTTTTTATGCCACGAAAATTGGTAACAACGAATTAGAATACTTTCATCATAATTTACATATTCATATTAAACTCAATTATATTTATTATGTAAATTAGAACGTTTTATCATTTAGAATTCACTTTGTTTCATTATCTCTATACTCAATGTCATTTCAGAATTTTAAGCGGTAATAATGTAACAGTTTTGTCAGGAGGAGTGTTTAATGGGTTAACAAGTCTACAAGGATTGTAAGACTTAACTTTTGTATAGAAAGTATCATGAATAACTTTTGACGAAAATAAAACGTGTTATATATACAGGCAGAAATAGAATGAACTCGTTTAAGTCCTTTGCCAGCAAGTCGAAGAAAAAAGCGAAAACAAAATTGTTATTTCTAGAAAAAAAACTAGTAAAAATTACACAGGATTCTTTGATGTTGTCACTGTCTTAAAAGGTTTGAAAGCAATATTTGTGATAAAAAACAACAAGTCAGGCTGAAAGCAGTAGTGTAAAAGGTAAAACATATTACAGCCATACGTAGATTGTGTCTGACAAACCAAAATAATTCGTAATGTGATGCTTTGAAAGTAAAAGAGGATCCCCATATACCTATCTCGATCATCAAGTTACAATTTAAAGAGACCAAAAATAAATAATAGTCAATCATTTTTTGTACATTAAATCTATAATTGAAATTTATCAAACAATGTTTTACAGAAATTTTCTGCATTTGCTGAAATTCTGAAACACTGAACATACGGAAAGGCCTCTAAATGTAACGCACTTAGTAGTTGTCCTTGCCGTCGGATTTGTCTTCCCATTTCGATTTGTTTGGATTTGAGTGCTTCTTTAGCTATATTTGGATCTTTGACTTCCTATATGTCGGTTCTTATTCTACTGATGAGAGTTTACTCCTTGAAATTTACATATAGCATACCTAAATTTTCCATACTTATTCAAAATTAGTAATTTTGTTTTTTGAAATCAATGGGTCGACGATACCTCTGCTGGTGGAACATTGGTCCCCGAGGGTATTCACCAACTTGTCTGGCATGAAATTTATCAAACAATGTTTTAATTTTACAGAAATTTGCTGCATTTGTTAAAATTCTAAAACACTAAATATACGGAAATTCTTGAAAAGTAATGCCTTTAGTAGTTGCCCCTGCCGTCGGATTTGGTTTCCCGTTTGGATTTGAGTTCTTCTTTAGCTATATTTGGATCTTTGACTTCCTTTGTTTCGGTTCTTATGCTCATGATGAGAGGTTACTCCTTGAAATGTACATATAGCATACCTACATTTTCCATATTTATTAAACATTGGTAATTTGTATTTTGCACATCGTGAGTAATATCTTCTTGACCACTATGCATTATGTTACATTAGAGTGACCATTTAAGCTGATGTTTTGCATCTAAATCTACCCCGACAGCAAAAATAAATATATATATATTCAACTTTTAGCTTTCTTACTTTTTCCAAATAATCTGAAATTCAGCATCCTGCAGTTTAATGGTCTGGTAAAATGTCCCGTTTTGTTACATCTAATTTTAATTTTCTGTGCATGCTTATCTCGAATAAAGAGATAGTTTTTAATAGATAAAAGAATTATTTGGTTATATAACTGATTTACTCGATAGTATTGTATTTTTTAGAGATCTTAAATACAACAAGTTAAATGGTTTTACCATGGAAACTTTTAGAAATAATACCCAACTTCAAATACTGTAAGTAAATATTATAAAATAATATTATCATACATGCGTTGATCATGTAATTATTGCTCCCTCACCTAATGAAACTAAATCATGTGCCAAAGGTAAAAACGTATTGTCCAGAAATTCAGATTCAGAAATTTAACTTCCTTCCTCATAAAATGCAACGCGCAATCCCTCGATATTGCATCTTGATCAATAAAATTCAACCAGAACAATGACGTTCCTAGAATCCCTTTGCAAGTCCGAAACTTTTCAGTGATCATATCCTTCATAGTACTTACTTCCTATTTTTACTTTGTTTCTCCTGTATTTTGCGATAAGGCTTAGTTCAGACTTCCTATAGAAAGCCAAAACAGCTTGTGCAGAACTTATGTATAGTATTTTGGTAATTATATTTAGACAACAAACACAAAGATATCACGTCAAAAGTATTCTTCTTTCATACCTGATATATCAAAAGCTGATTCAGTATCAATTTCCTTAAACAATGGCAAAACGCCGAAAAAAATAAAAACTCAAAAATAAAAATCGAAATCTAAATTAACTATAGAACAGAGAGTACAGGCCTATCAATTAGTATTTTGATTATTACTTTGAAACAATTATTCTTTCAAAGAGATAAAAGAGTGATTTCATTAACATAGGATGAGATAATAATATTTTAAAACAAAATTAAGGCTTTCCCTCATTTCGAATATTCGAATTATTAACACGAAGACACTTGTAATCTTGTCATTTGATATCGTATGGTGTAGACTGGATTTTCTCAAAACACAAACGCATCCTCGTTATTTTCCCTATGTTATCATAAATAGCAAATTATAACGCAATGTTCAAATCACTAAACACCATTAATGTACTGAATATCTTAATTTTGATTTAATTTTAGTTTAAATATAGCTTTTTCCAATCGGGAAATTAAAAAATCTTTTTTGTGTTAAGTTTTTACTAAAAATTATCAAATCTAGTGTTACGGTTAAGGTAAAAACAACTTTTTTGTTGAGAAGTGATGCTCCCCAGGTAAAGTAATCTGACGCTGTACCTTTTCTACAAAATTATCTCGGGATAACATACGCACTTCGAAAAACAACTTAAAAAACCATTTCTCATGACGGTCTTCAGTATTGCCAGATCTTGCATGATTTTTTTCAGATTCTGTTCAAGTTTTTTCAGGATGAACTTCAATCAGCTAAAAATCACCACGTCAGCCTTGGTTGCCAATTTCTACAACTGTTTTGCTCCAACTAAATTTGGAAATGTACCTGATATGTTTAAGAATATAAGTTGTGAGCCTAAAGTAAAAATTATTTTAATAAAAAAAATTTAAATGTCTTTCTTTGCAAGGGAGTTATGTGTAAATCAGCTGACGATGTTACCTGATGGTTTCTTTGACCCGTTCGGCAAACTGACTTATTTGTAAGTTATTTTTATATGCAATATTTACAATAGTTAATGGTGATGAAAAATAGAAACTATTATCATTGACGTTAACTTAGTCTTTGTGGTTTTAGCATACACTTTCACTCTATCCTCTCTCTCAAACGTGCGGTCTCTGATAATTACAATTATCTTTTTATTTTCATATTTGATCGACCGCCTTGGTGGTGTAATGGTCAGCGTGCTCGCCTCGAATGCGGAAGGTCGTGGGATCGATCCCCTGCCGCGTCAAACCAAAGACATTAAAATTGGTATTTGCTGCTTCTCTGCTAAGCACTTAGCATTTAGGAGTAAGAGCAAAGACTAGTCAGAATAATGTGTCTGGGTAAAGTGGCATGTCTTCCTGCGAACTGTTTCTTTCGAGATCTAGCACGTTAAAAATCCGGTTCAGAGTGTCGGTCTATTTCTAAGCAGGGTTCATTCATCATCATCATTCATTAATATGCTCTCGTCCTGAATATGCATGAAATATTTGCCACTGGACTTTTATTAACATTCAATCAATCAATCAATCATATTTGACCAGTCAACGATTTTTTCTATACAGTGCTAGTTTTCTTAAGACAATATCTTCTGATATCCCCACAATGTATTTTTTAAAACAGTTAATATAGTTAATATATATTGTAACAATATATATATAAGCATACATAAATAGTGAGGGGCCTGGGTGGCCGAGTGGTCTAGGTAGTTGATTTAAACTTACCTGTACAGATCACTGTATCCTATCACCTATAAAGCATGAGTTTGCGCCTGGGTTTGTACCATTCAAAAACGGGTTGCGTTAACTCTCATTGCACGTGATAAGGTTTGTCAGTTACCTGCCCAAGGTCGGTGGTTCTCTCTGGGTACTTTGGCTTCCTCCACCAGTAAAACTGAGCGCCGCGATATGACTGAAATATTGTTGAAAGTGGCGTTAAACCTCAATCAAACAAACAAACAATATTCACAAAATGTCACACCAGGCTTTATTCTAAACCATAGTTTTCCATGTTTTCTATTTGGTTTCAGAATTCTAACAAGACTTACGATATCGCATACATCAGTGTAATAAATAAAGGATTATTTTTTTCTTAAAAGAGAGAAAGTGTCTGTGATAAACAGTATACTTACTATACGTTTAATGAAGAGTCGTTATGCACCTAACTTCGACAACTATGTTAAAATATTTCATCTTCAATGACATAAAAAATCAATCACTGCAGCTTAGATTTTCAACACTGATTTTGATTAATAACTGCTTTCGCCCAAGTTAATACTTCAATCTCACTAAGGTTTTCATTCATAATCAGTCGGCTCAACTGTCGCATTTCCGTCTGTTCTTTCGGTTTGCTAGCTTCCTATTGTCACAGGATAAACGCCCTTGTCAACAAGAATATAATAATATCAGAACACGACATGTTTCGTCCAGTTTATATCACAAGCACAATTACTTCATGTGTCGTTCTTGTAACTAAGAATACCACATCTAACACGACAAATTACCGCTGTGAAAAATCTGATTCTTTATAAAATGATAGAGTATATATACATTTTACCATATTAGTATATCGTTACTTTTTCTATTTAGGCTGTGAATTAAACTCGTGTTAATCATCTACAATAAAACAAATAAGACCGGCATTCTTGCAATGTGATGATATTCAAATGTAACAGCAACCTGCGTGATAAAACACAATGTACAAATGTAAAACAAGTAACACCTAAGTGGATTACAGGTTCCTTGATTTGGACATGTATATAAAATATGTGGCGAAAGTTAACATGTTTCAACCCTCCCCTAACCTGGGACAATGGTGTAACAAAACGATATAAACAAACTTTAAAAACCAAAGTATAAGATTCAACTTTTAATGTCGGTACATACATAGCACAGATACCATAACAAATAAAACAAGTTAGAGACTTCGAGATGTACCGACTTAAAAAAGTATTCGCTGTTTCTGACAGAAAGTTCAAAATCCCAACACAATGGTCCGGAAATTTTACCTTTTTGAAAGATATACAAATAACCAATTTACAATTTATTTCAATAGTGATTTATAATTACAGATGTAATTAATTAACAGTAAGCTTCTTTACAGTATTTTTATTAACAAACAATTTTGTCATACCAGCAGATAGTCTAAACCACGCTTTCCATGCTTTCTATTTGAAAACATAATGGACATGTTTCCTTACCTTCTTTTTATTTATATTATAAATCTAACAACACCTGCGACATCGCCTACATCAAAGTAATAAATAAAGAATTCATTTTTGTCTTAAGACGGAAACGTGCCTATGATGTGCAGTATTCTACACGAATAATGAATTAATGAAAAATTGATATTTTTGATCTCAAGAGGAGATTATATATTAATTTATAGGTTACATATACTTACCCGATACTATATCTATAGAATATTTCACGTATTAGAATGTTCTCATCGCAAACATTTAGGTGATCAAGATTAAAACATTCATGAGATGTAATCACCTATACCTGTATTTACCTGTGTAAATACCTCTTCACAACAGTTTAAATTTTCTAAGTGTTTATATACAACATACACAAGAAATTTATATAGGGGTGGAGGTGGACTCTGGTAAGTAAATTTAACCTATAAATTAATATAAAATCTCTTCTTGAGATCAAAAATATCCATTTTATATTAATTTGGTTAAATACACTTACCCGATACTATAACTAGAGAATACTCACTGATTGAAAAACAGTGTCTTTAAACTGGCGGCGGATAAATTTCTTTCAAAATCTTCTATACAAGACATCAAAATTGGTGCAAAATAAAATCAAATTACTGTTCTATTTCACGTGTGTTTCACGTGTGCACACTAAAAACCTTCCACCAAACTATATACAGTTTAATGATCATCTTCCTAGAAAACAATTGTTATATACACTCAGTTTCAAAAATTAATTACATGTCCAATAAAACTTCTGTAATAATTTGTCAGAATCTAAGTCCCTCAAGTAAAACTTAACAAATGTAGATTCAGACGACCAATCTGCTGCATCCAGGATTGACTTTGTCGAGACTCCCTTATACAAGACCCAACTTGGGGCAATTGCACGAGTAGAATGGGCTGTAACCTTCAAATTGTCATCTGAATAGGCTGTTTTTATAGTCTGAACTATCCAACTAACATGACTAGATATAGTAAATGTTGAAACAGGTTTATGTGGTTCTTTAATTACCAAAAATAATTTAACCTTGTCTGAAGAGCCTAATTTTTGTCTACAATTTTTGGTTTTATCCAAATAAACATTTATAGCTCTCTTTGGGTCTAAAAATTCTCGGTCTCTAAAATGAGGAACACGAATTTTAACCCCAAAATGACTTTGTCTATTCTGTTTTGATAAACCATGTCTGATAAATGTTATGCCTTTGTCTTGTATTTTCATTGATTCATGATCAATTCCCAGACTTTGTAAATTACTACAGCGTCTAAAAGTTGTAATTGCTGTTACAAAAACTGTTTTAAATGTAAGAAATTTTAAAGATGCCTCATTTAAGGGTTCAAATGGTTTGTTTTCTAAAGCCCTCAAAACTATTCCTTAATCCCATTCTGGTAGCAATTTTGTTTTTGGAGGCCGAGAATGGAAAACACCTTTTAATAATCTTGAAATGTGAGGGTGTTGTCCCACAGGGCAATTTTGTACTGGTGGTAAAACAGCTGACAACATTGACCGATAACCAGATAGTGTCCTATATTGTAACCCCGATTCAAATAGAAATGCCAAAAAATCTGCAACCTGATTTAGAGTTGCTGAATAGGGATTAATTTGTTAATTTGTTTCGCAATACACCAGCTATTGTACTTGTTGAATTTCGCAGAATAATCTCGTTGCGTACCTTTTCGCCAAGATGCAGTGAGCATGTTTCTAGCTGATCCTGAAAAACATTATGTTTTGAAATTTCGGTCGAGAGAAGACATGCAGTTAGATTCAACATTTGAGGATTGGGATGATATATTTTGGTTTTTGGGCTGATTCAAAAAAATTCTCCCAATTCGGAAGTCTGATCGGAGGTGCTATCAACAATTCCAGAATCTCTGGACACCAATGCCTCCTGGGCCATTGTGGTGCCATCAAAATAATCTGACAATGGAATTGCCTCATATAATGCAATATCTTCGGAATCAGACAAATGGGGGGAAACACATAAGCATACATGTTTTCCTACGGTATTGTCAGTGTATCCAAAGCTAATGCTTGAGGATGTAGTATCAATGTGCAAAATATCTCGGTTTGTCTGTTGTTCTTAAGAACCAAATAGTTCTATCAGGGAAGCCACCCAAAAATAAAAAAATCTGCCTGACCACTGATTTGTTTAGAGACCATTCTGCTGGACGTATTTTTATTCGACTAAGTTGGTCTGCTAAAATGTTTTTCTTTCCAATTATGTGGGCTGCTCTCAATACTATTTTGTTCTGAATAGCCATTTGCCATAAATCCCGTGTCAAATAACAAACGCTGGGTGACTTGGTCCCCCCTGACGATTATTGTACTGAACTACACTTGTGTTGTCGCTCCTGATCAGAACACATTTGTTTTTCAGTTGTTCAAGAAAATGTTTGATCGTTAGAAAAACTGCTTCATATCTAAACAGTTTATGTGCCAATTTTTCTGTTCTACAGTCCATTCCCCTTGAATAATTTGAGTCCCAATGTAACCCCAAAACCACTTTTGGAAGCTTCTGTTCTGACTGTAACATTGATCATGGGAGACACTAAAGACCGGCCTCTCATTGAATTTTTCCACGTAGAAAGATGGTATTTCAGATGTTCTGTAACTGGAATATTTATTGACATATCCCTGCAAATCGGATTCCAGAAACTCAGCGATGTAGTTGTATTGGTCTCATGTATAGACGAGCATTTTGGAATTAGTTCTATAAATGAGGCCATTACACCCAGAATGCGAAGAAAATCTAGAGCTACTATGTGTTCTGAATACAGCTTCTGATTTTTGTACCCTCTCTTTTGTGGGAAAAACTAATCCCTTGTCCAAATGAAACCACCCACCCCCAGATATGTTACTATCTGACTTGGGATCAAGCTGGAATTCTGCTTGTTTATTATTAAACCAAGAGAAACTTAAAAATTCAGACATTTCTTTCTTCTTGTATCAACTGTCTTTTGTTTTTATTCACAATCAACTAATCGTCTAAATATACTGCTATTCTTATATTTTGTGCCCTCAGAAAAGCTGCTACTACAGATACTGTTTTTGTAAAAGTTCTTGGCGCACATGTTGGACATGCTCTAACATGTTGATTTAAATTGATTGCATTGATTTTGAACACAAAGTCTCATGTATTTTCTTTGTTTTTTAAAAATTGGTACATGAAGTAATCAGTCTGACAGATTGACTGAAATTGCCCAATCTTTTGGTTTCACTTAGTTTATCACTTTTTGCATTGTGTCCATTTTGATATGTGTTTTCTTTAAATAACTGTTCAGGGGGTTTTAAATTTGTCACCATACTCATCTTCCCGTTTTTCTTTGAGACGAGAAATAAGGTGCTGTAAAAACCTGTAAGAGATTGTGGAAATTGTACTTTTTCTATAACGTCTTTTTCTACCAAAGTATTTATTTCCTGCATGAAAATATCTAAATTGTTTTCAGATACAACTGTCTTTTTGATCCTTGTCCAAAAAGGTTTTTGTAGAAACTCCAGCTTGTATCCCTCTTTTATGATTGCCAGAACCCATTGATCTGTCGTTATTTTTTGCCAGTCTTGTAGAAATTTTGATAGACGGTTTACAGGAATTTCTGGACACATAACTAAACTTATCTGCGAGTCAGCTATCATTTTTCTTTGGAATCCAAAAAGAACCCCAAGAACTCTGTGTATTTAAAGTCATTCTTGTTCCCATCCTCTCTAGTGGTAATTTTAGCACTTAGTATTACGATTTAGTAGATATAGCAAATATATCTTTAATAGTCTGACAAATTAAATCTTTGCCAAAATCATCATTTTCTAAAGTTTTCATCGAAGAACTAAGTGCCTGTTGAATATACAGAATAGAAATTATATCCATTCTAGCTGGTAGTTGTCCTTGAAAGCCAAGTTTCTCAATTTGTGTCAACGGTTGTGAAAACAATTGTCTATGACTATCCCAAGATTTTACAGCTTTCTGACCATGTGTCTGTCTCAAAATGGGTTCTATCAAATCATCTAAGATAGGGACTTCTAAAAAGTCTACTGAGCTATCATGTAATGGAAAACAATTTCATGAGTCTTCCTTATAAGCTGACAATCTTTCAGTGTTTTTACAACGCCAAGAATTTTCTAAAATCTGAACCTGGGCTTGGTCAAGTACTAAACCAACACTAGTTTTCTCTTTAGCAATGTCCTCTTAAAAAATCTGGGACAAAAAATATTTCTAGTCTGTGGTTCATCAGACTTTTCTTTCTGTGTAGATATATCAGTGTTTAGCACATCTGATTTTTTTTGTACATGTTTAATAAAACGTTCACATTTACGACTACTTGATGTTCAGTGTTCTCTCTTACTGGACTTTCACCAGACACACTTTCTTCATCTGAACGTATATCATTGCAGATTTCATTACGTTCATGTTGTTTTACATGTAAAGAAATCTCTGACCTAGTGTCAAAATCATGGTTTCTGGATATTCTAGGCGATCCCAAATCTTGGTCCAAATTAGGTTCCAGACTAATTAAAGGTCTGCGATCCTCAGATGGGACGCTTTCCGAACTTCTACAGTCAGACCTGGGCAGAGTTCCCTTCTGACTGTCATTGACATTACTGGACTTACTTTGGAAGAGCTCAAAAAGCTTTTCAAACTTCTTGTTAAAGTTGTCTTCGAGACAACGGAGTTTATTGTATTACTCAGCCTGTATAGCAGCTGTTTTAGATGTACGCTTCTTCTTTGCAGATTTGTCATCTCCGCTAGTTCTAGCGCTTGGGGCCTGTCAACCCTTTTCACCTACTTTTTTATCCCGCCATGTGCAAGAAATGGCAAATCTACAGCGATTTCCGAGTCGTTTTCGTGAAACTCCGACTCTTGGTCCATCTTTATAGTAAAGAAAAAAAATTAATAAACTCGGTTAAGAGTAAAAATCTATCAAAAAAGATAGATAAATTTTAACTCGACTAGAACATCCGTTCGATAGAACGCAATAATTTAAACTGATGTGAATAAGTATTTACACAGGTAAATACAAGTATAGGTGATCTCATGGTTGTTGTAATCTTGATCACCTGAAAGTTTGCGATGAGGATATACTACTACGTGGATAGTTATAGTATCGGGTAAGTATAGTTAACCAAATTAATATAAAATTGTTTAGCGTGCCAAATTAAAGAATAGACTATTACGTTGTTACCAATGAAAGGATCATTAGGGGACGACCATTTGATATTCTGGGGGGGGCCTGGAGGAATTTGTCGGGAAAAATTATTTATTTTCACCCAGTGCG
>JAULBM010000008.1:2099954-2110907 GCA_032357055.1 Geukensia granosissima
TTTGACGATTAATTAAAAGAAAAGACGGAGAGAAACGAACAGTTAGCTGAGGTTTTACCTGACATTGAACGAGTAGCTAGGTTAAGAGGAAAGCTCCTTCTACAGTTTCAATCAGAACCTAATAAGTTCAAAAACAAATGTTTGGTAAAAATTTTTTGTAGTTGCTATAAACCCTGATCTATGACATTTATTAGTAGACCAACTTATGCTATACATTTTTAAAATTTAAAGTTACTTGATACCTCTAACAATTTTTGAGATATTTGCAAAAAATCTTTTATTTCAGATCTTGAAAAACGGTTTTTGGACCCTAATTTCGTAACGGTCGGTTCAATAATTTTAGACCGAATGTAGCAAATGTAGATCTTGATAAGATACACAGTTTCTTCATTACATGTTATCAGCTATCTATTACAGTATTAAAAATATAATAGACGGTTACTAAGAATTTTCATTATATTGCTAAGAACTTTGAGCTCTGTCCTTGAAGTCATATTGTACACCATATTAAGATGATTTTTTTTGCAATTTCAAGTTTCTTTCTACCTCTTACCGTTTTTTAGATACTTGCAATAAACCTTCATTTCGGACCCCAAAAACGGTTTTGGTCCATAATGGTTGGTCAAATAATTTTAGACGATATGTAACAATTGTAGATCTTGATAAGATACAGCTATCTATAACAGTTTTTGAGATATAATAAAAAAATCAAAAACATATCGTTGCTAAAGATTTTCATTATGTTGCTAAGGCTTTGAACTTATATCTTGATTTTGTAATGTAGAACACATTAAGCTAAACATTTTTGCAATTTAAAGTTTCTTACCATTTTTGAGATATTTGCAAAAAACATTCATTTCAGACCCCGAAAAACGGTTTTCGGACCCGAGATCCATAACGGTTAGTCCAATAATTTTAGACCCAATGTAGCAAATGTAGATCTTGTTAAGATAAACATTTTCTCTATTACATGTTATCAGCTATTTATTACCGGTTTTGAGATATTATCAAAATATATAGTTGCTAAGCATTTTAGTGATGTTTCTAAGGACACTGAACTTTGACCTTGATGCCAATTTGTAGAACATATTAGTCTGAACAGTTTTGCAGTTAAAATTTCTTTCTATCTGTTACTGTTTCTGAGATATTTGAAAAAAACACTTCAATTTGGACCCCGAAATACAGTTTTTGGACCCTACGTCCATAACAGTTGGTCCAATAATTTTGAACCCAATGTAGCAAATGTAGATGTCGAGATACACATTTTCTTCATTACATGTTATCAGCTATCTATTATGGTTATCAAGATAATGCCTTCTGAAATCTCAAGGTCATCCGATCGGGGTTGTGACCTTCTACTCAAGTATCATCATATGTACTATAGTATACCTTTTGGTCTTTTGGTTAAGGTCCCAGGTCTCTACGAGCTACGATTTCGGAAAAAAATGTTTACGTAGAGTTGAATCTTTAAGAGGAGATAACGCATAGAAAAAGTCATCGAATCATGTCATGAAGTCGTGTCGTATGATAACAAACATGTTCCTAATTACTTGTCATCAGCTATCTCTTACGGTTTCTGAGTTCAAATGATAACAAGGTTTTTCGCGAAAGGGGAGAACACTTCGTTACCGAAAATAATTTCGAATAGCAGGGTGACATCTGGATAGCCCTATACTGTATAATACTTGTTCTGAAAAAGCATTACGACATGTCACGAACTGTCTCTGGCAAATCTTTTCGAAAGTTGGCGGAAGAAAAAAAATAATAATTAAAGATCTCTTGGTTTCAGTGAACCAAGAGTAGGTTTTTTCACACTCTATATTTATAATTTTATGATTTAAAGATAGTTTAATTTAAAGTTGCTTAGGAATTAAATGGTGTTGCTATGGCTTATTACCTTTAATCTAGACCCTTTCTTGTAGAACTTTATCTGCTGAATATCAAAGCTTCTTTCTATATCGCAATAGCTTCAATTAAATGTTAAAAATAAGTGTCAAATGGTGGTTGCTACGGAATTAAGCTAATTGCTTAGGGCAAAAAAAATCATAAACACAATTTTAATTCATTGCTATGTTGCTCGTAGCTTGGTGAGTCCAAAAATATATGGTTGCTAAGGACTTTATTGTGGTATCTAGGGACCATGACATTTGGCCTTGACCGCATTTTATGTAACTAGTCATGCTGACAATTTTTGCAATTCAAAACTTCTTTCTATATCTTACCAGTTCTGAGTAATTTTCAATAGAAATAACAGAAAGTGGTTGCTAAGGAATTTTGCTGGTTGCTAAGGATACAAAGTATAATGATTACCAAAAATATCATTCTTATGATAGTCATAGCTGTTCTTGTTAAACAATATTTTATTTTATTTTCTTGAACTTATTTTATTGCAAAGTTAAGTTGAACATTTTTGTAATTCAAAGTTCATTTCTATCTAATATTATTTTTGAGATATTGTAAATAAACCTTTATTTTGGACCGAAAAAAATAGTTAATGGACCCTAGGTCCATAATGCTTGGTCCAATTAGTTTGGTCCCATATAACAAATAAAGATCTCTATTTGACTCACATTTTTCCCATGACATGTTATCAGCCATCTATTACTGTTTCCAAGATAATCTGATGACAAGGAGAAATGGTTCGTATTACCTGGACAGTTGACATATTTCAATGTATCATAATACTAGTAGTCCTAAGTTGTTTGGTGAAGGTCCAAGTCTATATGAATAACGATTTCCAAGAAAAACTAGTTAACGGGTTTTCAAGGGGGAGACAACTTATGTAAAAAGTGACCGAATAGGTTCGAACCAAATGTAACAAAGTTGTATCTTATGATGCTGAACGGTTTCAGAGCTGAAGTGATAACAAGGTTTTTAGCTTTTGGGGAGATAACTCCGTAAAGAAAAAGAGTTCGGTGAAACAGGGTCGATTGGAAACCCTCTGCCTATAACCGATACAGCATCCATAATATGAAAATGTTATGTCGCGAAATAAAAATCTGCGACAGAAAATTAAAGTGGCGGAATGATAAGAAAATGATAATAATAATTAAAGATCAAGTGATCTTCGAACATTTGAGGGTCTTTCGACCATTTGGATAACTAATGATTAAAATCATATAAAAGCTAGAATTTTTCCAAGACATTTTATGAACTAATTTAACCAATTGAAAAATACAATTAAGCGGTTGCTAAGGAGTAATGATGGTTGCTAAAGATAAAAACACACTTCCAGTATCAAAAATGTCATTTCTGTGATATTCATAGGCGTCTGAGTTAATATATATATGGTTGCTAAGGACTGTGATCTTTGACCTTGACCCCATTTAATGTATTTTTTTAAATTCTTACATTTTTGCAATTCAAAATTTCTTGCTAAATCTAATCAATTTGGTTTATTTGACCATAAATGATGTAAAAGACTCGTTGCTAAGGAATTTTCTGGTTGCTAACGACAAAAATATCATTTACCTTATCTAAAAGCACATTTTTATGCTACTCTTGGTATTCTGAGTAGAAAAATATATGGTTGCTAAGGACTTTTGGTAGGTTGGCAAGGACTATTACCTTTGACCTTGACCCCATTTTATGCAAAAATTAATGCTGAACATTTTATAAGTTCAATATTTCTTGCTATCTCTTACTGTTTCCAGATAATTAAAAAAACAATCAGTTTGGACCAAAAAAAGAGGTTCCAAAAAGAGTGGTCCAATAAGTTTGGTCCCAAAAGGACAAATGTAGACCTCTCTTGGATACATATTTTTTTATATTATATGTCATCAGCCATTTATTACGGTTTCAAGCTATTTTGAAAATAAGCAATGGAGGACCTATGACCTTGACCATTGACCTTTGACCTTTACCATAGTATGCCTATGTTGTTTGGTGAAGGTCCAAGGTTTCTAGCACTTACGGTTTCCGAGATAAACGGGTTAACGAAAAGTGTCAGTATTCGAGGAGAAATAACTCATTTAAAACTTCTTCGTATCACTTGGACAGAAATGTATCAAAACTGTGCCTTACGATACTGAACATTTTTCTCATTACACTTGATTAGCTATCTCTTACGGTTTAAAAGTTTTAGTGATGACAGTGTTTTTTGGTTTGGTGGAGATAACTTGGTAAGGAAAAAGTATTCGGTGAAAAAGTGTCGATTGAAAACTCATCACATACACCCGATATAGCATAGCAAATATGCAAGTGATATGTCGCGACATAAAAATCTGCGCAAAATTGGCGGAATATAAGAGAAAATAATAATAATAATCAGAAAAATAACAAAAGGTCTTTCAATGAAGACACTTTGACAAAAGTCCTAAATTTAGTGAAATCTCTAGACTGGGCTTTGTCTCTCGATCTGAAAGATGCATATTTACATATCCCAATTCACAAAACACACAGAAAATACCTACGTTTCTGCATACAGGGGAAAAGTTATCAGTTTGTAGCACTTTGCTTCTGTCCTTCTCAAGCACCAAGAGTGTTTACAAAATAGTAACAGTGATAGCAGCCCAATTAAGAATGCAAAATGTACGTCTAGCATCTTATCTAGACGATTGGTTACTAGTTAATGCACAGAAGAAATGCCTTGTTTCAGATCGAGAGAAAACGCTCAATCTTCTAACCAAAGTGGGATTCATTATCAATCTTGAAAAATCTTGTTTAATTCCAACTCAGTCCATAACATGCATAGGGACACTTTTCAATTTCAAAAATACCGCCGCGGTGGTGTAATTGTTAGCGTGCTCGCCTCGTGTGCGGAAGGTCGTGGGATCGATCCCCGGCCAGTTCAAACCAAAGACATAACAATCGGTATTTGATTCTCCGCTAAGCACGTAGCTTTTAGGAGTAAGAGCAAAGACTGGTCGGCCCAGAGTCTGGGTAAAGTGGCATGTCTTCCTGCGGACTCTTGCTTTCGTGAGCTAGCACGTTAAAAATTCGGCTCAGCGTGTCGGTCTAGTACAAAGCAAGGTACATTCATCATCATTGTTCATTAATATGTTTTCGTTCTGAATATGCATTAAATATTTGTCACTGGACGTTAAGCAACAGTCAGTCAATCAATCAATCAATTTCAAAAGGGAAATTGTATTACCGACGCCAGAGATCCTATTCAAATTAGAAATAGCAGTTCAGAAATTAATGATAGGACACAGTACAGCAAGAGATTATTTTGTTCTTTTGGGGTTTGATAGCATCATGCATAGAATTAATTCCAAATACCAGACTACAGTTACAGTACAGTTACATTTACTCCACCTCTGGAACCCATCATCCAGACATTTAGAATTCATAATACCGTTTACACAACATCAAAAATGTCACTTGATTTGGTGGTTAAACAGAGCGAATACTTTCAAGGGCAGATCACTGCACCAGTGGTCAATTACCACAGATGCGTCCAAAATAGTGTTCGGCGACAATGCTACAGTAGTTCAATATGTGAACAAACAAGGGGGCACCAAGTCAGTGGACATTTGCTACAAAACATGGGACTTGTGGCACATGGCAATAAAAACAATGTAACTCTGAAATCGGTTCATATAGCAAGTCAGAAGAATATTTTGGCGGACCAGTTTTCTCGCAACAAAATGCGCCCAACAGAATGGACATTGAACGATCAAGTAGTCCAAACAATTTTTTCAATGTAGGGACAACCACTAATAGACATGTTTGCATCGGCAGACAATCACAAAACACCAGTGTTTTGTGTTTGGATTCCACATCAAGATGCTCTAGCACTGGATGCACTGACAATTTCTTGGGACAAAATGTAGGCATATGCATTTCTACCAATTTGCCTAATTCCCAAAATTCGGAAACACACGAGTCAGTATCATTTATTATTCCAATGTGACCAAGAAGACATCGGTACACAGAACTTCTTCATAAATCAGTAGCAAAACCAATAAAACTCCCAATTCTGCCAAAATCTTCTACATCAACCAAAAACAAGAATTTATCATCCAAAACCAGAAATATTCAAGCTGACGGCATGGCTGCTCTCAACAGAAATTTAAGAAATAAGAGCTTTTTACTAGACACTAGAAAATTACTCCGATCATCCTGGAGATCTGATACACAACAAGACTACGCAAGTAAGTTAAAAAAAATTTATTGCTGGTGTAGTGAAAAGCAAAAAGATCCCTATACAGCTAATCTAGCAGACTGTGCTGATTTTCGTGCATACTTGTACTAACCAAGTTTGCAATATCGTACAATTGCAGGTTATAGATCAATGCTTTCTTCTCTATTACCTCTAACTGACAATGTACCAGTAGGGCAGCATCCTGATATCATTATGTTGTTGAAAGGTGTGTTCAATTCAAGGCCACCTCAAGTTAAATTAGTACCAGAATTGAAGTTACACAAAGTACTAGATATTTTACAAAAACCACCTTTGAACCTTTACGTACAGCTGATATGAAATTTTTTACATATAAAATGGTTTTTCTTACAGCAATCACAACGTTCAGGAGATGCTCGGACCTTCAAGCGCTGAGAATTGGAGAAGGTTTCGTCAACGTTTAGAACCGAGGCATTACTTTTTGAGACCAGCTTTGCCAAAACAAGACAGACAAAATCATCTAAAATATTTGAACCATTTTAAAAGATTATAAGAAATTGGACCCACAAAGAGCAATGACTGTGTATTTGAAGAGAACAGAAGATGTCAGAAAACATGATGGCAAATTTTTCATGACAATAGTGAAACCTTTTTAACCTGTTTCATCACAGACCATTGCTAGATGGATAGTAAAAACTATTAAGTTGACCTATGATGAAAATGATTTGAAAGTGAAGGCAATCGGACCGTCTTGGGCTTTATTTAACGGATCCAATCCAGTATGAAAAACATTTTAGAGTCGGCAGATTGCTCTAGAGATACTACTTTTACAACATTTTACTTCAGGAATGTGAAAGTTTTAAATTGACTTAAGTTTTTATATTTCTGCGAGTCGCAGTGAAGAAAAGAACAAAACTTAAAAATAAGAACTGTAAATATGTATATTTGTGTATTTAAAAATTGAGCATCTTAGATGAAATACATTTAAGGAGATAAAAGATTACAGATTCAGAGCCATAGAAAATAATCCAGCCACCTTAGAAAGAAGAAGCTTTGTTATCTAACCCTGTATTTAATGTATCAGGTGGTAAGTAGAAAATGAATGAAATGTAATTTAAAATTTGAACTTCAAGTTCAGATTTATGAATGAATTTTCTACTTACCACCGCGTAATTGTCCACTCTACCTCCCCGCTCAGTATTTATTTGATATAATTTACCAGACAATAAACCGGAAATAAATTGGAAGGGCGGGTTCATTGCGTCTTGATGACCATGAACATACGGTTGGTGTTCAGATTCACGTATATGATTTTAATTTTTTGCGAGTTTGAACAGTCAAAGGGAGATAAATCCTATATTTAATATTTTAGGTGTTAAGTAGAAAATTCATTTATAAAATCTTAACTTGAAATTCAAATTTTAAATTTCAAAGATATAAATCGGAAGAAAGAATATGAATTTTAATCATTTTATAAGCAATTCAACTACTTAAAAATACCCATCCTCTACAGCCACATAACCAACTTGCTCTTTTTTGGTTCCCAAATTCTGAAACGAATGGGATCGCAAACTTCTTCTTTTCTAGGCAGTTTTATTGAGTCAGGGAACACTTTGTTAAAATTCCATATTGATAGCTTGTCAAAATAAATGTTATTCCGACGACGGCTGTTACCTTTGTTGTACCAGTATTTGGTTGGATATCTAAAGAGTTATAACTGTGTTTTTGACGATCAGATGCATATGTTTTATTCCGAGCCAATCCCATGTCGAACTGCAATTTTATATCTATCTGGTCTATCAACGCGCAAAATAATACTTCAATATTACTACTGTTGTCTTGTAGCGAATCAAATACATGGAGACATTTGTCTGCTTTGCTCTAATATCTCCTCGCTTTGGATAAAATTGTCCGTCATAGCAGAGCAAAGGGTGGAATGCCCGTGTAAGGGACAGGTTATTTCTGAAAACCGATTTTCTGACATAAAAAACTGACTAGAATTTTTGATATAAGAAAATCATTTTTCGATATAAAAAATCCATTTCTTAATATCAGAAATTCAAGTGTTTTTTGATATCAACAAATATTTTTAAATCATAATTTTTTTGATACCAAAAAGTATTTCTTAATATCAGAAAATCAATTTTGTGATATTAGAAAATCGTTTTTTTTACATCAAAAATTGAATTTCTTAAAATCAGAAAATCAATTTTGTGATATTAGAAACATGTGCTCAAATTCATCTCAATACATCTTTCTTTCAAATAAAAAATCCCTTACTAAAATTCATCAACTGCTCTTAAAATACGGCGTTCTTAATGGGAATATATTGTGTATTTTTAGCACTATTTGTGGGTGTGTTCTAAATTTCATCCTGAGGGTAAATTAGTGGTTCACACCTTATATCAAAAGAAATATATAAAAAATTTGATTTCCTGATATCAAGAAAATCGATTTTTATATCAGAAATTCTATATTTTTTTTTTACATCAGAAACTTTTTATTTTGATATCAAAAATATTTTCTGATATTAGAAACTATCTTTTGATATAAAAAAAATAATTGATAAAACAGTTAGGAATAGACAGTAAAAAGCGTTTCATAGCTTCCAGCATTAAAGAAAAATCTAAAAAATCTTTAATCGGAAGAGAATGACAAAACTATGAGAAAATTTTTACCTAGCGGCTTGTCTCTAAATGCCTGAAATAGAAAAAGTGTTCTATTTTTGGTTTGTATTTAATTGCTTTCCATGATATCGCTGAAATATTGCGAAAATATCATGGTTCTTAATTACAGATTGACATAATATTTTCGTTCAAATCGGATATATTTCAAAGAGACCCCACTAAATTAATTCAACAGGTATACAAAACATAATCAAATGCAAGCAAGCCGTATGTTGTCTAATATTTACAAACTAATCTGTTAAGACACATTTGACTATTATGTACACACCAAAATATACTTAATAAACCTAAAAGTTTCTAGCTGAAATTAATTTAAAGAATGGCTGGTATTTCTGAATGAATTTCATAATTTTATTGATTTAACTGCTGTAATAGAACAACCAAAGTATTGTTCCAAATTAAAGCTTAAGTTGAAAATTTAAATATATATGAACTGACCTTTAAAACATTATTTATATGATAAAATGCAATGTTTGAAAAGGGGTGAACAATAAAGACACAGCTATACATGTATTTATTTAATATACCTTGCATAACATGTGAAGGTTTAGGTCTTCAGAGTCTACAGCTTTATAAATTTCATCAAATGTTTTTCGTGGAAATTTCTGATGCCATTCAATCAAACACACTAGTATTGCTGTCTGGATATTTTCCTTAAAGTCTCTTTCAACATTCGTAAGTTCTTCCCCAGTAATACCAAGATGCAATGAAACTGGTCGAAAATCATCGAATGAAAACTGAATCGCCAACTTAGCAAGCTGCATTTCACTTGGTCTTTCACTCAAGATGTTCTTGACCCAATCTGCAGAAAATAAGATGCCTTTAAAAGTTTTTTAATTAAAACAACATTCATAGCTCATAACGTGTCTTTTTTTAAATACGTTTAACATGAAAGTAACGTGATATTCTCTTATTACGAGATGTCGTCAAGTTCACCCTACTTAGCATATATGTGAACTTTTAAATCTCAAACAATTCATCTCACCCTTTTAAAAGTCAGCGTCTTTAAAGCTAATAACTTCAGTGCCTTCTTGCTCTTCAGCACGTTATTCTTGGTGTCAGAATGATTGTAACAGTGACGCAGTTTAAAACTCTTATTAAATATTATTACTGTTATATTTGTGAAATGGATATTTCGAACCTGTCAAACAAATCATGATGGCGACAGAAAAATGTCAGGAGTGATTACTCTAATTTTTCAATTGGATAATTGCGGTCAAAATAGTCATCAAATTTAACGTTATTAAGTGAGATGACATCATCTATATAGCGGAACGTGAAACCAAAAGATTGAGGCAATTTATTCTCTTTTTTACTGCAGAAGGCTCTGTATCATGTCAGCTTCATACGAATGAAGGACTTAATCGATCCATTTGTTTCTTTGAAAACAAAATAAAATATTTATCAACTAAACTCTAAGCATTTAACTATCAAAAATTCATCATGAATTTTCTAGTAAAATTTAAATGAAATTTTATTGAATTTGGATTATTTATGTTGAGAAACAGGCTTAAATTAGATATTTTATATACACAATCTTGACCTATTTTTAGAAAAAGTAAAACAGGAAAAATTATCATATAGATAAAGTCTTAAAATGCATTTTGTGTATACATGTTTTACCAATATTTACTCATAAAGCTATACTGCTTAGCCTTGATTACTGATTGAGTTTGACCCCACCACATGTCTCATTTGCCTGTCAATATTTTGTGGAAATAGGTTTTGTGTTTGTGTTAAATTTTTATTTAAATGTTTTTGCATGTATATTTCGATAGAAGAACAGTATTATTTTAAGTATAATACTTTCATTTATATTGGGTGATTTACAGATTTGTTGACGACCTTGTGGAGATCTCTAGATCATTAATTCCTTCTGTTCTTCTCGTTGTTTGAGTGCGGTCTTTTAACCGAACTTTTCAGTTTCAGTTTCATGTGTTTTCAACCAACTGCAACTAGAATAAGAATCCATTACCTTCCATATTACACAATGTTGGACAATTATAACCCTTCTGAAATTAAATAAATTAATCATGTCATTAGTACAAATTCTAAAATAGATACGGGCTTTCTGGATGACTATATTCAATGTAAAAGCATTAGAAGGAGTAAAATGACTGGCAAAAAACTGCTCATCGTATTGAAATTTGTGTTATTTATTGTAGGTTTAAAACCTGAAAGTTTTCTGAGATGACAAAT
>JAULBM010000008.1:2112085-2126392 GCA_032357055.1 Geukensia granosissima
GTTCGAAATTCTGATTTGGCATTACGGAGTTATGGGACTTTGTTTGCTAAAAATAGACGTATTTTTCAACTGAAAAATGCTTTATCCGATTTTTGTCAAATTTTAGTATGTTGTTGGGATTGATGATGCCTGGTTCCCTTTTGTTTTTTTTTCCAAATTCTGATTTGGCGTTACGGAGTTATGTGACTTTGTTTGCTATTTCAACCTTAGACATTTTTGTCGAAATAATACCAATACTACCATGCTGGAGCTCCTATTCACCTGCATGCTTATTGATTAAGCGTGAGCGACACAGGTCCAGAGCCGACTTTGCTCTTGTTACAATAGAATAAATCAAATCAGAAGAAAAGAATATTCTGTTTATTTGATAAAATAAGTCAAATCAGAAGCAAAGCAACTTTCCGTACATTACTTTATGTATTTTATATCTTACAGGAAAGGGCAAACATTTACTGACACAAGTCCTGGATTTGGGGAGGACAGTGCATTTGGAACTCTGGCCTCGACAGACAGTTTCAGTTCAGAACAAAAACCTCGGAGTGATTCAGTACAATCAGGACATCTAGATGTCTTTAATCTGGATCACTCACCTAAAGTAGTTATAATTTAGATAAAGATAACCTTTGCATTTATTATTATTAAATCACAAAAAGATTTTAACCATTTAATTACCAAATTATTAATTAATTGATTGAGTTGTGTTTAGTATTATTTCAGATTCTGTACAACAACTGCATGATATAAATGAAAATATTCTAATGAATAGCATTGACAACTTTAAAAACTAGGAACTTACATTTAACAAATGTGACAAATCAGAAGCAAACAGTTAAGCTCTACTGTCAGACTTCTAATATTTTATTGGCATCTTTCATCAGACAGCCATGCAAAATCATTCAAAATAATTAAATAATATTAATATGACAAGTTAATTATATGTAAAATACATAAAAGGTTGCCTTTTGTAGGGATTAGAAATTCCATCATGTCCTGACAATGGAAGTGATCCTTTGTCAGATTCCGACCATAGGCCAATCAATTTCCTAGAGCGCCTGTCAAAAACCCACCCAATATGGTTCCTTCCAGAGATTGGCAGGTCTGGAGCAGTACATCTTCTGAAAGACCGGGAAATTGGAGTATGCATTAAAATAGTTACAAGATAATATTTTTCTTTATACATATATATTTCTGATATTCAATATACATAAAAATTGAATAGTTTTCCTTATTGTGCTTAAATAGTTTAATCATATTTTATGATAATATTCTTTTTTTCATTTTTAAACATGAAAGTAAGACAAGGAACAGAAAGTTCTGCTTTAATCTCAACATCATGACAGAAATTGTACATGTTATAGATTTGATTATTGACTTTTGTCAGTGGTTTGTGTCCATGGTCAGTCAACAAATCACAATTTAAATTTTAAACTGCCCACCAGACCAGGATTGAACTTGGAAGGAATGTTTATTGGATGCCCTCTACAAACATTGTGGTTTTCATGTTGATCAGAAATGCAACATGACCACCTTGGGGCAGTATATACATTCTACAAGTATCTTTATAGAGGCAAGTACTGCTTGTACTGCAAGATTCAGACCCCCATACTTTTTGGAAGTTCTATTTTGTTTGGACTTCAGTTTTTTTTCTTTAATGTGTTTTTGTCTTGTTGTATGTTCAGGTTTTTTTTCTTTGTTGTGTTTTGTCTTGTCTTCTCTTGATCTTGTTTATAGGTTGGCAATGTTTTTTCTGCTTTTGGTTTAACTTTTCACTTCCTCTTCTGAATGGCTAAAAAATTTGAAGCTCATTTATAAGAAACAAACCAAGCTGGTGCAAAATTTCATGCAAATGGAAATTCAAGATGATCATTACAGTTGAATCCCATTCGAAATTAGGCTCCTTGTTAAAAGCATTCTTTAAAAAAATTATTGATTCAGTTGGATTCTTTTGTTATGTGAATAGTCTTTGGATCCTCTTCGAAAATTGTTCAAAGATATTCTTGTCTGATTTTGCTAAGCAGTTCGGGTAGTAACCCAACATGTATCATAAGATGTGGTTTTTAACTGTCTTTAAAACAGTTAAAATTTTGGAATTGGGTCATGATTGAACCCAGATTTTTTTTAGAATAATTCAATAAAAGCTGTTGTCAGTTTATATCTTTATAGGTATTTTTAAAGATTTCATTCCAAAGACTCTTTCTTTATTTCAGACTTTCATTATTCGGAACTCGAGCCAACCTAATACATATGCATTGTCAGCTCAGTTTCCAACAAAAGATGGTGCTAATGTTGATCATTACTTGATAGAAAACATTAATGATGGTTACAGAGTTCAAGGGTCAAGCCATGTGTTTTCTGACATCACCAAATTGGTTGCATTTTATCATGAAAATCTGTAAGTATTTGGACCTGAAAGCATAAATAGAACTATAAACCAGAAAATACTGTCTCATAATAAAAATTAGGTTTTAAAATTTAACAGACAACAACACTACAGGAAAGTGTAAAGGTATATTCTCTTTCTTACCATTTTTATTCCAAATATTTCCTTTTGAAAAATGAAACAAAATAAACGCCAGTTTGGGGAATAATGGAAGTCAAAATGATCCAGCAAAATACTATGTCTACACTTACTCAAAGGTTCATTTGTTCACCCTTTTGTGCCTGTTAATCTGCAGTAAATTTTTACTGAATTTCAAGTGCTGTAATTCATTTAACAAATTTCACTGCTGGCGATTGTTTTGGCACATCAATAACACCCTCCAGTCCAGCAAAATTTACCTGACTAGTCCGACATATTTTGGGAGACTTAGGAAAGGAATGTTTTAATTGTTCATTTCTTATCTGAACTTACATGTATTATGACATGAACAATTTAAACCAAATTATTGAATAAATATTTCTTTAACCGGTTGCTTTGGTATTAAAGTATGTTTCAATGAGCTGAGTTTCTCACCTTTTATTATATTTAGAAAGATCCCTTCATGTAATCTTCTTAATTCTTATAAAATGTAACAGATGCAAGGCATCCTGGTAATTTAGACATTGTTGGAACTTTAATTTTTCACAAAAATCAGCAATTTTCACATGAGCACAGACAAACAATGACATCATTGATACTTTGAACACCAAATTCTATTGCCAGTAAGATAGTTAAATCTCATTCTAAATTGCCTTTTCAGATTTTGTTATTTCTTTAAGAAATAATAGTAAAAACAGGAGAGACTTGGTTTAGTGAAACATACTTTAGTCCTTTAGATAGTCAAGCAGTTGTGTTGGCCTACAGCCCTGTTTTTGACCGCCTCGGTGGTATAATGGTCAGTGTGCTTGCCTGAGTGTGGAAGGTCATGGTTTAAATCCACGGCTGGGTCAAACTAAGGACATTAAAATTGGTATTTGCTGCTAAGCATGCAGCATTTAGGAGTAAGAGCTAAGACTGATTGGCCCAGAGAATAATTTGTCTGAGTAAAGTGGCATGTCTTCCTGTGGACTGTTGCTTTCGTGAGCTAGCACCTTAAAAAACGGGCTCAGCGTGTCTATCTAGTACAAAGCAGGCTTCATTAATAATCACTTATCATTAATATGCTCTTGTCCTTAATATGCATGAAATATTTGCCACTGGACGTTAAGCACCATTCAATCAATCAATCTAAAATTCTTGTTGGCCAATACAAAACACATTTATAATATAACCAGTATGTATTGTCAGGTGAACATGATTTGCAGGTACTGGTAATTTTTCACTTTACAGTTATTGGTGTATTGAAATGATGTAATAAAAATTTCATTATATAAAATTTCTGTGTTTTATCAATATATTTGTTATTAAGGGTTAATATATAAAATTTAAATTGTAGGGAGGAATTACCACACAGATTAGTGTTGCCACCTACAATAAGAAGGGCCAAAACTCTACAGGAATTGACCTCTCTGTCATTACTTGGACAAGGTAATTATCAAGGATAAAATTTTTAAATGATAGCCATCATAAATTGTCATACATGTAAATGGATATTACCACATTCCCATGTATCTGTTTAACTCGTATCACCAGATTTCAATTATTCATAATTTCAGCAAAAAAGTGTTTTCAACTGTTGCCAAAGGTTTATGTGAAATATTTAAACAACTGTTTTATACAAAACTGACAGCAACTTGAAGATGTGAGCTGTCAATTCAGAACTTGAAAGGAGTTTGGATCCATTTTTACATATTTTACACAATTATTTAAAACTTAGGAAAAAAAGAAACTCGAAATCAAAACATGTAAATACAACCATGTATAGTTATCATAGGAATGGTAATCTTATTAAGTTTTTGTCTGGCATGCAAAACAAGTCAAGGAAAGCAAGATTATGGTATGATAGCTGCTGCATAACCATTTTTGAAAGTTTTTATTCTAAACATGCAGGCAAGACATTTTTATGTCCACACTATTTGAAGTAAGTTTTCAGTTTGACAGACACATGACAGCAGAATAGATTCTTGTATTTAGTATCATGCACCACTTTAACATTTGATTTAATAAATATTCAAATGAATTACTTAAATTGTATGTTTTCAGATTTTTGGACATCCTACAGATTTGACAAAGGATCAAATTTATCACTTTCATTTCAAGGATCAAACAGTTCATTAGTGACTCCACCTCTTGGTGAACCTCCATCTTTACATAAGTGTAAAAGTGAACCAATCAACATTACAAATGCCAAAAATTTCAAGAAACAAAAGTTAGGGGTGTCTTTGTCTTCACAACATTTTAAAGAATCAGCATCAAGTCACTCTGAGGAAAGCCTTGTTGGAAGCAATCCAAATATCCATAAAAAATGTGCATCAGTGACATTTCATTTGGATCCAGAGGGTAAAGTTGTTCCTGCTCCTAAAATTCATCAGTCATCTTCGTTGCATGGAATACCATTGGGTGAAAGGAAGGAAAATATATGTGAAATGTGTCAATCAAATATTCATACAGCAAACAGACAATCAGACGACAACTGGTCGTCAGGAAATTCTAGTAATGAATATACATCAAAGACTCACCCACGACCAACAGTCAGACAGAAATCAAATTTATATTTTACTACATCATTAGATTTATTGAATATTCCTGATAATCAGTATTTCAAAAGTAACTTGTCAGATAAAATGAGTGATTACGAAGATGTATGGAGATCATCTTCATGTGCTACTCCTAATTCTTCTGTCCAGGGGAAAAAGAAACGTCATAAATGTAAAAGAACTTGTCCTTATCCAAAAGTAGCAGAAAAATCCACAGTGACTTCACCCACACTTTTAAACAATGCTATTGGTGTTATGCGATCTGATGTGCACAATAAAATTCAAACATCTATTCAGAATAATTTACATATCGATGCAGGTGTACAGACCTCACACTCTGGATCAATCAAACAAAGTCTGAGGAAATCAATTTCATTGGACATACAAAATACAAATGATAAACTTGCTGAATCATTCAGATCAGACAAAATGGTGAGGGCTAACATTTCTACTCAAACAAGCCCCGTGAAGGTTGTACACAAACCAAGACCTTTAAAAAAGATTGACGATAAAGAATCATGTATATCTGACAACTCAAAGTCTAGTGTCAAAAGTCCAGTATATGCTGAGCCCTTTGATGCATTAGAAGCTAATCAAATAGAACATATTAATCTTGTGCGCATTCGGAGGCGTTCAGCACCTTCAATGGGTTTAAGTGGCAGAAAAGTTAAAGGTGTTTCACAGGGTCCAAATTTAGAAACAATTATATCTCCTGGTCATGACAGCAGTGAATATAATGATTTTGAATATGAATTAAATAATGGTGCTAACAAAAACAATAGGGATGAGTTAATTCGTCATATGAGAAGATCTCATAGTATGAAGGAGAGATCGAGTCAGAACGCAGACAAAGATATATCTGTTCTGGATAGGGAAAGTATTAAACATGTGGCTAATGAACTAGAAAAATTACACTTAGTTAAAGGTTCACACTTCGATAATTTACCATCTGATAAGCATAATATTGGACAAGATTCTATCTTTGAAGATTGTGAGGATCAGAGTCAGGAGCAAACAACTCCAACATTAAGTCGGTTTCCTGTATATCGTCCACGGAAAAATAATGACGCTTCTAGACATTCAATTTTCTCAGAACTGTCCACAGTGGAAGATTTAATCTCACGTGTCAATCCTCAGTTGACAGTCAAACCATTACAACAAATTCCGGCCATTATATATAGTGGTGCTATGTCAGAATATGATAACTTGACAAGCCATTATGCTCCACCTTCTGTACGATCTAGTGCAGAAACTGAATTCTGTACACCATGGGATGCAACAGTCTGTGGATCATTATTAAATTACAATCCAGACTCTTTTTCTCAAATGGACCTTCATTCTCGAATTTTAGCTTGGCAGCAAAGCAATTTACATGTTATTCATGGAGAACCTGGTGACCGTAGCAGTTTTCATTCAGATTCCACATTAGTTGGTGATTCAGATGATGAAATTGCTGACATGCCAGATTTACTCATTCAGCCACCATCATCGGGAAGTAGCATGGAAAACCTAACTGACATTGAAGAACAGCCTAAATTCCCTGTACCTGACACTAAACATAACATTTCTTCCAAACATCCAAAAATGGACAGCAAACCTGTTCATCAAAAAGAAAATAGCAATGAACTTTCCAATCCAGATCCAAGGCCTTATAGAAAAGGTTGGTACCTAAGGAAATTGTCACATGTTATTTATATACATGAAAGTGATGTTGTTGGCTAAATATGAAATATAAAATGTATGGAGGTCACAATATATCTCAACAAGAAGTGAACAATAGTCTTAAATCTTGCCTTAAAATGGGCTTAATCAAATGTGTAATCCTACTTCCTGTGCCAAGCTCTTAAATGCCCCAAATAATGATGAAAATACTTTTATTATGTATAAATATCTCACTCATTTGTGGCAATACTTTCACTGCATTCATCAAAAAAGGACTATGAAAAATCAAAATATTGAGAAAACTTGATTTTGTTTGAAGACTTAATGCATTGAAGGGGGTTTTACAGTCACAAATGCTGTTTTAAAGTATTGGAGCTCATAAGACAATGTTTTTGCCATATTTATATCCTAAATTGATGCCCAGAACTTCAAATCTCTATTTTAATGCAAAAAAACCTTCACAGTCGTCACAGTCAAAAGATTTATCTGAAATTAAATACAATTGATAAAATCTTAGAATAAATTCATTTCATATAAAAAACAGTTCAGATTTCATACCACTTATCATTAAGTCACTTTGTTAATTAAATATCTTTGCATTTTAAAAATAGAAAGATTTTTATTTCAAAATCAAGTTTCATATTTGTTAATAATTTCACACATCATTAAAGGAGTCACAGCCTTCATTTTCTTTAAGTTTTAAATGGTGAAACATATAAATTTTGCAACATTCCTGTAATTATGGTATTTTAGAAAGAATTTTGCATTATGTTCTCTACCACAGACTATTTGCAAATGATAAAGAAAGCTACTCAAAAAAAAGCTTTTGTTATTTGTCAAGTTTTCAAATGTATTTTTGGTGTGAAAGACCAATAAAAACGATTTATTTGTATCTAGTCTATTTTGACATGCTGTTGATTCTTATACTTATTAAACTGATGATTGGGTAGAGAATAAAGGAACAAACTTCCATCAGTGGCAGTGTAACAGTATAAACACTTTCAAGTTAACTATTGGCAATTGCAATTGTACAAATACAAAAACAGCTTTTACCAATGAAAAATTTAAAATGCAAAGCATCTACTTCAGATTAATTGTAGTTAACATGTTTTAACAGAGTCTTAAATATTTCATTGATTTCTTTGTCAAACTTCTTAAGATTTCAGTTTCAGATGACTTTTAATAGGTTTTACCTATGACTGTGTTTGTTGTATAATTCTCTGACCTGAAACCCATTAAATATACACAATGCTGTTATGGTAGTTTTCAATACTATTTTGTACACGATGATAATTGATGAAGACATATTTATTATGTCTAAGGTTACTTGTATCATGTTGTCTGATTTGTTAAATCTTGTTATTGTGAACCATCTTTTTCTGTACAAGATCATTTAACTTCTCAGTGGTCTGTATCAGACAGGCTGGCTTTTATATACAATTGGTATTTTGTAGTGTTCAATACTGTCATAGAAATATTTTATAAATTGTTAACTCCAATTATAGCTCTTGATATATTATATTTAGATTAACATCTTTAATACTTTTGTAATAGTATAATACATAAACAGTACTTTGGTAGTTTTATTCAATAATTTATATAATTATTGATAATCAATTGTCAAAATCAACATTATAAATAAGATGATTTGTTGTAAATTTGATGAGAAAAGTTAACATTACTAAGCAAGAAAAGAAATAAAATGAAATAGATACTAAAACTAAATAAATAGTCTGTTAACATGACTTTTGTCACAAAAATGATTACATTTGCGTGTACATGCTGATTCATAAATAGGCATATAACATTGACAATTATGAACTTCCTAATTATTTACAGAGAAGAAAAAAGAAGATTGTCCTGAATATAAGATAAGAGAATATATTTGCAGGTAAGAATGGAAATAACCTATTGTATGTGAGTGGTTCTAATATTGCTTATGTCTCTGATGTAGTATTGATTTGTTTTTAATTTATGCAATAATCTGCTTGAATCCTACACATATAAATGATAAAAAATCTTTGTTAAAATTCTTTAAAACTCAAATTATAAAAAATTTATGTTTGGTAAAAAATTGTTGCAGCAATTTGGTCTTGAGCATCTTTGCATAAGAAAAGAGAATCGCTTAAAATAGGTGGTTTATAATGAACAGCTTTGTGGAGCTGCAGCAATCTAAAGATATAAAAAAGAAACCTTAAATCAGTTATGAATGCATGGTCACTGCAGTAGACAGGGCAAAACAAAGAACAATAATAAAATATAAAATATCATTATAACCCCACTAACATTTAGGTGTAAAATGTGGTCTGGAAGGGTTAGCAGTTTTTGCCTTTTTGAAAATAAGTCTGGTCATTTATAGATAACAAACCTTGGAGGTACAAAACAATCTGTGTTCATCTGAAGAGTATTTGAACACAGGAAAACAGTTCATGAATATGACAAGGATTACTGATATGATGACTACAGCTGAGGAGTACATTTGTAACATATTTTAGAAATCAATTTAGAAAATCTTTGAGTTACACTTTAAAAGCTTTAAAATAATGACACGTTGAAAGATGTAAAAGCTGTGTGCTGGGTCTGCTTGAATGCTGCTACTTTTGTTCACCCTGTATGTATTTTAGTTTTGTGTGAGGGATGTACAGTAAACCTGTTCAGTAAATGATTGGTAAACCAGTCTGTCATGTTTTTAGCTTCAGATGCTAATTCCCTAACCATTAAGCCACTTAATTTTATTTTATTGTATGCATTTTATTTCACAGTTTGTCCCAAGATAGAAATACGACATTTGGATGTACTATTGAGAACTTCATACAGTGTACACTAGAAAGTCAAGAAACAAATCCACATCATGTGACCAGAAATGTAAGTCATGTTTATCTTGTAGTGCAAACATATTTGATGCAGATGTTCTTTGATCTTTGAAAATACTTTGAAAAAATGATTTGCCAACACTTACAATGTAAATATAAATTTTATTCATATTAATTAATGGTGGTGGAATTTTGGGCTGTAAAATCTGTGATAATTCAGATTGCATTTTAGGAAAACAATTCATTTAGCATTAAAGTCGTAATTTTTTAAGAAAAATTATGTGAAAATGAATAGAAATTTGGTTGTTTTGAAGGTCCGGCAGTTTATGACAGGTATTAAGAATTACTTGGTGAAGCATGGTGAAGGAGAACTTGATGACATCATACAAAAGGAGAGAACAAATGTAAGTCTGAACTTCATAATCTACAGATGTAACAGTTTTGTTTTCTTTTTTGGCCAAATCTTGATGTTTTTTTGTTGTTGTTGTTTTTTAAATTTTCTCAGATTTTTAAATTCTCTGGTTTTATTAAATTCTAATTGATAAATTAAATTTTTTGTCCTGGGACTCCTATACTCCTTATGACCCACCTTTAGGCAATGGGGCATAAAGTTTTACCCTTGTCCATACCTACGTTCCTCTGTCAATTTTCGTCAAATATTTCTTGGCTTTTGTATTTCAAGATGATTTAATATTTGGTCTGAAGCATAATCTTGATGAGTTGTACCATGTTTCCACTTTCCAAGTCCATCCTATGTCAACTTCCTGTTACCCCAAGACATTGATTGTATTTTCTTGCTGTAAAATTTTTGTCAGATTTCTAGGCTTGTGTATTTTAGATTGATTTGATATTTGGTCTGAAGAATAATCAGAGTGTGTTGCACCGTCACTACCATGTCTCCCCTTTTCAGGACTCTGTCATATGTAAATTTTCTGTTTGACGAAGCAGGGAAATCTATGTTCCATGGATATATTTTTTCTATGTTTTCTATTATTTCATTACATACCAGTATATCTTGAAAACAGAATATTCTAAAACTTTGAATTTTTAAATGAGAGCACTCTCCAAACCAAATTTCATATGATTTTATCTCAAAACCAAATTATGTCTAACCAGTCTATTAAGTAAATTCAGTTTTCAGAAGGCTTTTTAACCACGTATGAATATTATTCATGGTGAAACATAGAAAGCATCAAACATCTATAAAACACTTGCATGTATATTATTGACACTGAATATAATTTTCAGCAGGTGACATTGCATTTCTATGTTATTTTACAATTATAAAAAGAGGGAGATGCAGTAAATGTCAATGACAACAAATATTATTGAGTAAAATACATGAATGCAATGTTAGTTATTACTAATTACAGTAATTAATTTCAGTTGAATGCTAATGAAATCCTGAATATAGATGGTATAATAGAGAAAGCTCTCCATGTTTGTGTACTGAGACCATTAAAACATCACATATACAGACTGTTTGTAGAGGAATATACAAAGTAAGAATACTTATGTAAGGTCTATGTAGTACAACAGTAAAGATTAGTTGATCATTGTAACAAGCTTGATTTGGAATCTTTTCTTTGAAATCAGGAAAACACTGTTGTATATGAATAAACACCAATAAATGAAGGGACTACAATGTAGGCAGTGATTTAGTTTTGTGGACTGATGAAGGCCTCTGACCGACACATTTCCTGATTCTGGTCAATTTATGGACAATTATTAGAAAGTTTTCCCTACTGAAATATGTTTTAACAAGAAGAATATTTTGTGCTCCAATAATTAATTAATTATAACTGTATCATCACTACTATTGTTTATTCTTTACTATACTAGACGTTTCTGTCAAAGATGTTACTCCTTGTATACTTTTATAGCTACATGTAGATCTGACATTTTCAAATGATACAGCCAAGTCACCTGTTTTGTAACATGTGTGATCATTCTCAAAACAGTAACCTCCCTAAATTATAGATCAGGAATAAGAAATATACTAAACCAAACAATGGAACTTTTTCATTGGCCAGAACTCCCAAAATAAGCTTATTTTTAATACTTTCTTTAAAAATTACATGGAAATTCCCCACTGTGAGCTTGGATTTGGAACTTGTTAAGGCAAGCCGTAAGTAAATTTTTTTTTATAAGTGAACCACACTTATGATAGTAAACACTTTCCACATTCAATTTTTTCTTGAGTTAAACTAGTCTGCAGACAGTTATAGTTTATTAGACTTTTATCTAAGAGATAAATATTGTTCTTGCAGAAATGGAAGTTTGCCATCATTATCCAGGAATATTAAATATGCTAGAAGTAAGACAGCATTAGAAATAGGTCTAAGGGTATGTACATATATATAATTCTCTTAGTATTTATTAGAAAGAATTTTGAAACAGGGATTGACAGACTTGTTTTATTGTAATATATACTTAAATATAATTTAAAAGAAATTGGTATTTTTCTGTCACACATTTAGTTGCTTGTTTAGTGATCAGATAACTAGTTGTATGCTCTTACTTATTTTTGTGGTACTGCATGTTGGAATGTTGTAATTTGATAATTGCCCTATTTGTTATCACTATATTTGAATTATCAGTGTTCACTACATGATGAAATGTATATTTCATTTGGTCCATAAATGTAACTAGAAATTTATAAAATTTAACTGATCTTCCTGTTTTTGGCCCCAAGCATGACTGATGAAGGTTAATGATGAAAAGCACTTCTCATGCAGTTAAATTTGACTTTTGAATATTTCTTATAATTGTATGTTAGATGTGTTTCATTTCTTTGTGGCATATATTCCATATTATTTCTTTAAAAAATTGACCGCCTCGATGGTGTAATGGTTAGTGTGCTCCCCATGAGTGCGGAAGGTTGTGGGATCGATCCCCAGCGGGTTCAAACCAAAGACCTTAAAATTGGTATTTGCTGCTTTTCCACTAAGCACGCAGCATTTAGACATAAGAGTTAAGACTGGTCAGCCCAGAGTCACAATAATGTGTCTGGGTAAAATGGCATGTCTTCCTGCAGACTGTTGCTTTCGAGAGCTAACATGTTAAAAATCTGGCCCAGCATGTTGGTCTAGTACAAAGCAGGGTTTATTCATCATCATCATTCATTAATATGCTCTTGTCCTGAATATGCATAAAATATTTGCCACTGGACGTAAAACAACATTTAACCAATCAATCAATTTTTTAAAAATTATAGATTTAAAATAAATATAAAATTCACAGATATGCATTTCTGAGTTCATTTATAAATAAACCCATCCTTAGACAATAGAGTATTGGTTAACTAAAATTCCTATAGAGAATCTGTTACATATTGAAATATTTGAATTCCCTTTTGGAAGGCCACCTTTTTTATGGATATAAATATGGGATGGTATCTTTAGAAGTGGTCTACTGTATAACGGCATTTTAGGACAAATAAGATATAAAGATTTATTTTTTGGAAATTGACATAGCAAATAAAAATTTATATAATGACTGTCATTCAGTTTTAAACCTATGGTGACAGATCATATCTCACTGAAAAACTGTTAATTCACTTATTGAATTCATTGAAAAATACAAAGAAATTTTTATTATTTACAGAATACTTCATCAGTTCCGAAAAGTTCACAGATGGAGACAATCAGATTCCATCTTACTAAGATGCAGAAGGCCTATTCACCACTGCAAAAACTAGAACATCTTCTTCAGGCTACCCAGTGTATCTATAAATGTGTGAGTTATTCTTTCATGATTCAGTATCTTAATACATTTACTGGTACATAATAAAGAAAAGTAATAATCTTTTATTGTGATCATATATCACTTGAATTACTCAGATAACCTTATATGCTCTCATCCTAAAGATGCATGAAATATTTGCCACTAGACGTAAAGCACCATTCAATCAATCAATCAATCAATCAATCAGATTGTGGCAAGCAATTAAAAATGTTGAAATATGTTAATCAAGATAATGACATTGTTTAATTTTTCAGTAAGTTAATTTTAGGTAGTATTAAGACCTTTTATGACAAACCTGTAATGATCAATGATTAAATGCATTCATAAGTCAAAGAAACCATATTAAGTTAGATGGTATATTTCAAACAATATTCAGATTAATGTTAGGGAAATTTACAAGTCATCCTTTATGTTTCCAGTTAGATGGTAACCATGACGATACAGTTCAAGGTCCTATACCTGTTGGAGCAGATGGTATGTAATGTTTCAATCTAAAATAAATGAATAATACTGCTAGAGACCCAAATGACATATTTATTGTTTGTAAATGCGGGAGTTTTCCTTTTGCACTAAAAAGGAGGCCTTTTGCACTAATACTCTATGCACCAGTTTACTTTTTCATTAATGGTAGTTAAATTGTGCCAAAAAATTTTACATCACAATACAGGTAAATTTATATTTAATATTGTTTCAATGCTATATTTTTTATACCCCCCGCAAACATAGTTTGGGAGGGTATATAGGAATCACCCTGTCTGTCTGTCTGTCTGTCTGTCCGTCCGTCCGTCCGTCCGTCCGTCTGTCCACATACCTTGTAAGCGCTTCTCCTCCTACACCGCTCAAAGGATTTCCATGAAACTTTACCTGAAGCTTAGACACCATGTGTAGATTTGCGTATAGGAAGATCATTCATCATGCTTTATTCCAAGGGCAGATAATTCAACCTACAGTTTCTGATTGCCGATTTACATGGTGAGACCTTGTAAGCGCATCTCCTCCTACACCGCTCAAAGGATTTCAATGAAACTTT
>JAULBM010000008.1:2152339-2164417 GCA_032357055.1 Geukensia granosissima
CTTGGGGGGGGGGGGGTGGCTGTCTCGTGGAAAATCATGCCACATCTCTTATTTTTGTATATGGGGCAGCTTTATCACACAATTTAATTGATAACGCGTATAACCACCACGATTTCTCTCAAGTTCACGTACCCGCCTCCTCATTCCAAGAACCAGACGACGAGACCGGTCTTGTTTAAATCTCCGCCATTCCTCTACTGCGTTGGTCAATTCAGCAATTATGCGACAACGTGGAACGCACTGGTTCAATGTCCGACCAATAAAATCCCAAAAGTGTTCGATTGGGTTCATGTCCGTGAACATGGAAGGCCACTCGAATGTGGGCTGTCGGCCAGTCGGTGATTGTCGAAATGTGACACCACATGTGCGTCAAGCACGTTATCACGGTAACCAACGCTGAGAGGAAAAGAAGCAAATTTCTATTATAATGTCTTTAGTCTAACCCAAAAATTGAACCCAGGACATTCCGGAATCAAGGCGATCACGCCTTCACCACCGAGGCGTTCGGGAATATGGCAATTTCAAAAATCAACAAAAAGGAAAATTTTGCACGATAATATAATATTCCATACAGATTGCAAACCAACACCATTAAGCTTCAAACCAAATTTCAAGATAGTTTTACAATTATAGAGAGACAACTGATATTTTTTTTATAATTCAACCAGGGTTCATAAAATTAATCTGCAGTTATAAAGTTTCTGCATAAAACACCTGCAGTTCGTTTTCAAGATGACCATCAATGTCAATTATGGTATTACTAAAAATCAAATTATTCCTTTGCACGGACAGATGAGCATACAGTATTGAACCTTCCCAATGATTTAAGGTAACATAATTGTAATTCATTTTTGATGTTGGATAACGAAATATTGTTCACAAAAATACATTCAGTATATAGAGTATTAAATAGAGATAAATGAAATGTAAATTCCTGAAGTGTTAAACAGAAGGATGTAAAGGATCATACAAAAGAGGAAAAGACACGGCAATATCTATCGGAAAAAGAAAACGGAATAAGACGCACAAATTTCTAAAAAGGAACGTATATTTATAAACAATACGAACGCCAACAAAATCGTGTTGATCTTTGATTGTTCATAGGAGTAATCTGTTCCTGGCATGGGTGCATCACATTGGAATGTAATGCATTATATTACAATTACTTAGACAAAACCATGCATTAAATTACAATTACAATTACATGAATTTTTCATGTAATGCGTTATGTTACAATTACTTTACCCATGCAATGCATTAAATTACAATTACTTTTTGCATGGTTAAATAAAAACAACTTTCAAACAAATGACTTTATACTAGTATTGAATCAAAAAGAAATACATGTAATAACATTTTTACATTTTATCAGCATCAGTGTTTAAAATGCTTTATCTTTCATTCTCATTCTATCAGGTTTAAAGACTTTTCCTGCTATGCTCAATAATCACCACTATGAACTCTATTAATGCTGATTTGTCTTCCTTTTGTTTTTGATCTTTCCCATGAGCCCTAGTTTGGTTTACAACGTTTTTTTTTATTAAGTTTCTACTTCGTTGGGTTTAATTGGTTGTAAGTAAACATCTCTGTATTTTTTCTAAACAAGAAAAAGGGAATCTAATATTTAATTAAATATTTAGATATATATATCATTCTATCTATGTACTGATGTCAGAAAGGTTCTTGAATTATTTGTAAAAATTGTTTATATAATCCACAATTACTACCTAGCTGTGAGCAATAATTGCAAAATAAACTAATATATCTATTATTTTGTCACTATTTGCCCTTTGATTCTGGTCATTTCTTGATTCTTCAAGTGTTATTTATTGTATGTCATAAATGAATTTTCCTTTTTATTTCAAATGAACATTACATTATAAATACAGTTAATTATAGTCTTTCAATTTATTTATTGTATACCGGTTTTTTAATGTAATGCATGTAATGCAACATATTAAACACTTTTTTACAATAGAAATGCATTAAATTACAATTACTTGTAATGTAAAAATGATGCCTTACATATTGCAAGCAATGACTTAGAATTACACTGTTGTATTACTCCATGCCTGACCATGTCAAGTAAATCAGGATGATGGAAAAAGAAATAATTCGGACTATTTATATTCATCGTTATTCCGAGAGTAGTTTTAGATTAAAAAAGCAAATTTTCTGAGGCAAGAAAAACACATAAATGGATAAAAAAATTGCTTCGATCTTGCAGGTTTTTTTTTTAAATATTACTATAAATAAGTTGTAAAAATAGTTAATATGTCTTCAGATGTACATGTACAGTAACTATTTGTTTGAACATAATGAAATTTAGTATGAAGTTGTAACCCATTTAGCACCAAATCAAATTTCTTCAGTCAAATGGGTATATGTCTTTTCCTTACTAGCGGAGTTGTTCTAACGCATCTTTGAATAATAAGTCTTAATTCAAACATGTCTTATTTGCAAGAAAAAGCCTGATCTCAAAACTTAGGTTTCAACAAACTTTTTATATGTAAGACACTTGTGTCTCTATTGATAATTTTGGTAGATAATTGAAACGACAGCTTTTTCATTGAACTCGTTCTAACTGAGCGGCTAATATATGGTAGTTGCTACTACTTTGGAAGTACTGTATGTATTAGCAAAGCAGGTCATTTGCAAGCACGCTGCATGAAAGTTTCACCTTCAAAAATATATTTTATAAGTCACGACTCAAATTGTTCCTGCAATCTAAGAAATTAAAAGATTTTTATCAACCAGATTGAAGGATTGAATTGGTTTTGGTTTTGTTCAACTTTTGAAATGGTTTTCCAGTAAAGAGAATTCTATTCATACTGTTAGTTTTTGACAGTGTGAAAATTCTAACTCATAACAGTTATAAGAAAACTACAATTTTTATTTGTCATTCGGAAACACTATAAACAAACTTATTACGGAAGTAAACTTGTTCAGAAACACTATAAACAAACTTATTACGGAAGTAAACTTGTTATTTTGAAAAGAATAATTTCAATAGAATCGTGAAATATAAAAATAGTTTCACCTATAAAATAAATTTACAGTTTTAAGTAATATATAGGTCACAAATAAAAATATCTCCCGCAATCGCAGAAATTTAAGGAATTTTATGAACCCGATTAAATTTTGAACGACAAATGAGTGGAATGGTTTAGGTTTCGTGACATAGTGTTTCAGTAACTGTAATTCTATACATGCTGTTATCTTGTTGACAGTGTAAATAAATTAAATGTCAATGATAAAAGTTATTTAAAAATCTTTTTCAAACAAAATCAACCACTAACCAATCACAATATACAAAACAGAGGAAGAACACAAGCAAAGACAAACATGGAAGAACAAAAAAGCCTTCCTTCTGTTACTGTGTTTGGACTTCGGAATTCGCACTTCCTTTTAGTTTAAATGCTACTGATGAGAGGTTACTCCTTAAAATGTACATATAACATAATAAAATTCACATTATTTATTCAAAATTGGTAAACTTGTATTTTGGACCAATTTGATCGAAGTCTGTGCTAGTATACCCGAGGTCTTCAAGAATATTCACCAGGCCAGTTCAAACGTTTGAAAATATGAAAATGTTCTAAAATTTTAAAAAGAAAGAAATTATAAACAATATATTCTATATAATCAGCAATTTGTCAATCATGTATCTGTACCTAATGACCCATTCATTCTTTGATTTGGCACGCTAAACCAATTTATTTAAAAATTAGATCATCGAATTGCATTTAGAAGTTGCTGATGCGTAAGACACCTGTGTCTCTCCTGACAATTTTGGTAGATAATTGAAACGACAGCTTTTCCATTAAACTCGTTCTAACTGAGCGGCAAATATATGGTAGTTTCTACTACTTTGGATGTACTATCTGTATTGGCAATGCAGGTCATTTGAAAGCGCGTTGCATGAAAGTTTCACCTACAAAAAATTCAGAGTTTTAATTCTCTTAAGAGTCACAAATCAAATTTTTCCTGCAATCGAAGAAATTAAAGGATTTTTATGAACAGCATTGAACTTTAAGTGAAAGAAGATTGAAATGGTATAGGTTTCATTTAACTTTTGACATGGTATTTCAGTTAAGGGAATTCAATAGATACTGTTAGTTTGTTAACAGTGTGAAAAATCTAAGTCACAAAAGTTATAAGAAAACTGCAATTTATATTTGTCATTCGAAAACACTATAAACAAACTTATTACGGTTAACTTATTCCTTATTTTGAAAAAAAATAATTTCAATAGAATCGTGAAAGTTTCACCTATAAAATAAATTCCTAGGTTTAACAAGTATATAAGTCACAAATCAAAATACCTCCTGGAATCGCAGAAATTAAAGGAATTTTATGAACCAGATTAAATCTTAAAATACAAAATTACCGATGTTAAATAAATATGGAAAATTTAGGTATGCTATATGTAAATTTCAAGGAGTAACCTCTCATCAGTTGCATTAGAACCGAAACTTAGGACGTCAAAAATTCAAATATAGCAAAAGAAGCACTCAACCAAACAAATCGAAATGGGAAGCCAAATCCGACGGCAGAGACCACTACTAAGTGCGTTACTTTTCAAGGCTTTCCGGATTTCAGTCTTTTAGAATTTTAACAAATGCGGCAAATTTATGTAAAACATTGTTTGATAAATTTCATGTCAGACAAGTCTGACTACTGGGCTGGTGAATACCCTCGGGGACCAATGTTCCACCAGCAGAGGTATCGACCCAGTGGTTTCAAAATACAGAATTACCAATGTTAAATAAATATGGAAAATTAAGGTATTCTATATATACAATTCAAGTAGTTATCTCTCATCAGTAGCAAAAATGCAATCGATGTAGACGGTCCACTTGTTTTTCCTTCTAACCCCTCTCATTGCCTCAAAGAATTTCCTAATTGGAATAAAAACTTTTGTATGCAAACTAAGACCTTTTGTTCTATACTTCACATGATATTTTCAATTATTCTTAGTGCAGCAGAAATATTACAATGCAAAATGTTTAGATTTTTCCTTTGGAGCCCATGATTTCTGCCAAGTTGCCCGTGTAGTTTCGAAATGAGGTATTGAAGGCAACATTTGGAATTACTTTACCACACAAAACTTTTTGCTTTGCTGGTAACAGCAACAATTCCCTTCGCTGTCTTTTAGATTATTTTTCAGCAATCATAATATTAGAATTGGAAGACAATCAGCAGTTTCGCAAGATTGGTATCCAAATATCATACATGATTACTTGTATCAAACGAAACGAAAAAGAAAGCCAAATCCATATTAAGGAGTTCTATTATGTACAATACAATGATTGAGCTTTTCTGCAATTTGAGGAGTATAAAATTCAAATAAATACCAAAAATGATTGTGAAGTAGTATGCAATAAATTTGAAAAGATAAGACCACAAATCTACAATTGTTTTTGTCAAATCAACAATGATTTATGTGTTTGGAAGTTAACGTGTATCGCTGTTTAAAATAATTGGGTAACATTTGAATTTGAGTTTGTTTGGGTGAGCCCTCCCCAGCTACACCGTATATATATATCAACGGGTGAACCTTATTTAATATCGTATCAAACAGGAATATAAATGGATTATTTGGGGAGAAAATAATTTGTAATTTGAGGTGGATATGATGACCTGAGGGATTTTCCATAATGTATGTCTTTTATTATGAGAAACCAAGAATATATGTTGTTATTTTCAGGCGAATTCATCCCCCGATTTCACAATACGCTTTTAGAGTGTAGGTTTCTGAAACGGGATTTTTATGTTGTGTGAAGGTTGTAAAAGACTTCTCCGTGCTTGAGTTGTAAGCATTTTTTTTATTACTGGAATGTTTGTTGGAAAGACACAGTTTACATTTTTCCAAAATTATAGGTCAAATTCTCTAATTGTTACCTTTATATTTGGCTTATCGGCGTCCTCCTCGTCATAAACTATATATGTTTTATTCGGACCATGAATGAAACTAAGAATATATGACCGGGAAGTTTGGACCTTCTCGTGCCACACAACCATTTTGGGGAAACTCGCTTGGCTGCTACATACAAAGTGAAGTTGCTGGGTATCTTTGCGTATTTTATTTCAAACCGCCTCGGTGGTGAATTGGTGCTCGCCTCGATTGCGGAAGGTCGTGGGTGCGATCCCCAGGCCGGATCAAACCAAAGACATAAAAATTGGTATTTGCTGTTTCTTCGCTAAGCGCGCAGCTTAAGGAGTCAGAGCAAAGACTGGTCGACCCAGAGTCAGAATAATGTGTCTGGGTAAAGTGGCATCTCTTCGTACGGACTGTTGCTTCGCGAGCTGGCACGTTAAAAATCAGGCTCAGCGTGTCGGTCTAGTACAAAGCAGGGTTAATTCATCATCACTCATCATTTACATGTTTTCGTCCTTAATATGCATGAAATATTTGCCACTGGACGTTAAGCACCATTCCATCAATCATATTTTATTTCATGTTCAATATTCAACGACTAAAAACAAGACTGAATTTTACAAACAAATAATAAAAGATGACAATTTTCAAAATGATTGACGGAGGTGATTAACTTTATAATCGTCCAATAAAAAGTACTAATACATGTTATACCTGAATGTCTTAAAGTGAATATGTGTAAAGATAATATAAGCATTTAAAGTTTTTGACAGATATACAATAAGTGACCATTGTCATTTGGCTTTGCTATTTAATTATGACATTTATAAGTAAAGATTATTAGCCCAAATTAACAGGGATTAAAGCGACGCGTAAAATACAGATACAAGCAAAAATTCAACAATCGATATATACACAAAGAAATAAATCACCAAAAAATGTCAATTACAAGAAATAAAATAATCACAGCAACATATTCATTTTGATAATTTCTTTCTAAAATGTTCATTCATTTTTGATAATTTCGCTCTAAAAATGTTCCGGTGTACGTTTTCTCTCGGTCATATTACCCTGTGGATCCCAGCTGAGACTCCGGTACAGCGAAGAAAACAACAAAAAAAAGACAAAAGAATTTTATATACATATGTGCAAGTGCGCTATGTTACACATTAACAAGTTAAACATTCATTCAATCCATAAGTCATTATAATATCTGTTTGCTGGAAACATTACTAATAAAATTATGATTATAGAATATTAGGAACCTTTGTCCGTTAAGCTGTAGCACTAATTATTGCCCTTTGCCCACTAAATATATACGAGTGTGACCATAAAAATGTCTCTCAATGTCTTACAAAATTAACTACATGTAGATCTAAAAATGTTCGCTAGAGGAGGCATTATCAATTTCTTTTTTTAAATACAACCTTACAACGAAATTTAATAAATGTTAATAATGTCCATGGAATACTTGTCCATATGTAAATGAAATAGGACCAAATGGGATCTGACTAAATTTTTATTGTTCTTTGAGAGTAAGGTCATCACTCTCACCCTAAAACGACTTGGAATAAGAATTTGGTACCTAGTCCACTTCTTGTTCGCGAGCGACGGAATAACTTTTCCGAAAGTGTTTGTATAAATTTACAACCATGTTAAACACCATTCATTCTTTTATGTTTTATTAAACAAATAACGCCAATCTATGATCATGATGATTGTGGTTACTGAATTACCATTTACATATTTTCCGAACTCTTTCTCCAAAATTACGACCTTTAACTTGTGTAAAACACCTGGTCCGAGTATACGACTAAGAGATAAGGACTATCTGGAACTGTGACTGAATTTCAATGCGAGAGGTTTGCGGGTTTTTTTATGGAAATTTATGTTCAATTCACCATGAATGCTTTAATAGTAAAAAATAATGCATGTGCGCGTGTGTTTTCTTTACAATTAAAACTGATATTTCACGTGCCCGATATAAACTTCATTGAAGATATTAAGTAATAAAAATAGCTAAAGTTGTTTTCGTGTGTTTTTCTATGTTTGCGCGTGTGGAATTCTTGAATACGTTCTTGTGGAATTATTTCTTCTGGTTCACAAGAATTTTCTCTGTTCCCATAACCTAACCATTTAATGTAATATTTCATATATCCGTTCTCGCGTTTAGATTTTACTATACGATCAACTAAATTTAAATTATCGTCTTCAATTTTTGTATTTTGTGTGTTTTGGCCGTTTAAAAGAGGTTCTTAATTTTGGTTATCTTCACTGACTGTACTTTGTGTATCCTCCTCGCTGTCAACTATCGTCCATGTCTGTCCTGTGGATCATGGTGCAACTTCAGCCTATGAGCGTTCATTGGTACTTTCACTGGCGCATTGTCCGAACATCTCCGTACTTTAAGGGTGTGGTTACATTTTTGGTGATAGCCCAACTTGATATTTTCTTGTATCCACCCATACCTGATCTCGGACCTGAAATACCGGTTATTTTGCTTAATTGTCATGCTGTGCTTTGTATTTTTTCTGTGCTTCTAAAATATTTTGCTTTGCAATATCCCTGGCTACTTGAAGTTGTTTATGGACTTTTTCTATGTACTGTCTTTGATATGGACAACATTTGTGGGTTCAGTCAAAACGGTATCTATAGGTGTCCTAGAGTCGCGTCCGAATAAAATAAATTAACATGGACTATATTGATTTGATTCAGTACGTATTGTCGTATTTATCGAAAAAGCGATCCCCGTTAAGTAGTCGGGCCAATCTGTTTGACTATCATTGATGTACGATCGCAGTTTTTTCACAATTGTTTTATTGTTACGATCGCATGTATACTGTTCGTCTGCGGTGATAAATGCTTGTATTTATCCTCTGAATTTCAAATTTATTACAGATTATCTTTGGACTCCAGAGTAATCTTTCTAGCTTTTTTCATGTTCATCCGTGTTGCCGTGACTGGATCCCTTCTTGTAAATTTTGTCATAGTCGGAACTTTGAAGAAACATTATATACCTGTTCATTCGTCCGGTATGCTCTGCCTCTTATATTTTAATGGGTTTTGGAGCGCTTCATGATCCATAAAATGTTCAATTGACCAAATACTTTATCATATCGCCTGTATTTGAAAACTGATAGAACCCAACGACTTTAAAATTGATGCTCACCCTGCATTCAATACAAATCGACTTAAATCATTATGTTAAATCATTGAATAATTCTTATTTTAGACATGTTAATGAAAAATTTGTGCAAATGTAACTGCTTTTACGTTTTTTTAATTACGAAAAAAAGTACTGCGGTAATAAGAGAGATATTAATATAAGTTTTATTGTATTTTCTAAATGTTTAAAATGGATTTCAAAATGCATCGTATGGAAGATTTCAATCAGATATATTAACATTTATTAAGTTTTTTTATCATAGAGTTATTTGTAATATTTGACAGATAAAAATCAGTGCAACTTCTTTAGAATGTATTTGGATATTAAAATTGCAAGTTTTTACGATTCGTAATGTTTAACTTCGCATGTTTTCTACAAACGCAAGAACTGATAAAGTACACCATTTCGAACACACCTATTCACAAACTCATTAATCACTCTTTATCTTAACATGTTTTGAATGTCATATGCAATATTGCAACTATTGTTAACTTTTTAATTTGTCATATCGGCTTTTTTCAATAAAAGTGTGAATTCTTGTCCCGGCCACTTTAAAAAAAACATTTTTGATATTTACATGTAATTTTTTGTTCAATCAGTACATCAATCTAGATTTAACATTTTTAAACAAAGAAACGAACTGACTTTGGAGGGATTAATAAGATATTGAATCAAGAATGGTATCAAATAGCCAAAATGGCTTGTCCCTAGATCTCCAATTCAACATTCATACTCTAAAATATCATATAAAAATTGGAAATAAATGTTTCTTTTTTTTTTTTTTTTTTTTTTTTTTGCTTAATATAAGTTCTATTATTATTCATAAGTATGTGTAGAGCCACCATATTTTTAATAACAATTTTTGATAAAGGATTTTTAATGTTAGAAATTATGTCCTCCATAAAATGTCCACTACGAAACAAAGTCATTAAATTAAGCGAATAAACAATTTTTAAAAAGTTATGTATGCAAGAAATGGACTGGATATACAAATTAGGGTCTTACAATAGAAGTTACGCCTTAAAACGACAGTTACATTGTGCGCAAAATTATATGAGCACATCACTGGACCAGAGAGAGACCGTATTTTTTCCTTTTTCCACTACGAAACGGGTCAAACCTCGATCTCAGTATCCGGTTTTAAAATTATAAGACAAAATATATGTGAACAGCTTATCATGTGCTGTGATGAAAAAAAACTTTTTGTACGTATTGTAATCTATAGATTTCTATAATAATAGAATATAATATAAAACATGCGAATATGCCCACTACGAAACGGTCAACTACGAAACAAATTTAGGACACAAATGTTTCGTAGTGGACGGTTACACTACCATACATTTGTTTTTACTCATTTTTCAATTATAATTGCGCAAAACATATAACACGAAATACATTGTCGTTTCATTTAATTATCAATATATTATAAATAACATAGAATGGGTTGATGTCAACTACGAAACTTTTTGTCCGCTACGAAAGGGTTTTGTCAACTACAAAACGCATCAAAATGTCCACTACAAAACAGGAGTTGTGCCTTCGTTCCTGAAGTCTTGTTTAATCTTTATCAATAAAAACTGGTTCTTAATTTCAGAAAAAAGAGAAATTCTTCAGTATCAAAAATTTAAAAAAAAATAGAATATCAAAGAAGACAATAAAATGCAACACGATGAGCGTTTAGCACCAGTTTCGTAGGGGACAAATATCCACTACGAAACAGTATGTAAATTATGAAATAAAATCATTTTGAATGGTATTTAAGATTGCACTATTCGCATACAAACAGTTTTATATTGTAGGAATACAAACAAACTCTTGGAAATGTATTTTATACAAGTTGATTTTTTCATTTTGTTTAGTCTAAAAATCGCACTTTTATTGAAAAAAGCCCATATAACGATGTTGTCAATTAATTGGGTTTTTGATACTAAGAAAATGATTGATATACAATCTATCTGGAATTTCCGACATTTTTACTCACTAAAATTTCAACGGTTTTATCTAAAATAAGTTATAAGATTAAACACACTAAAAAGTGTGCGAAACGATAAAACAAACCAATAGATAACTGTGACAATTTATGTCAACGTAAAGTTAATAGTTTTTAAGAAACCTAAACCATATCTACTATAAATTAGATAAATCCGTTAAATTTGAGATGTAGCGAAAAAGGAATGCTGTTTTCAAAATGACCACTCCCATTTTTTTTTGGAAAAGGGCGGAATAAAAAATCCCATTGTTATACAACTCTTGGACACATTTTATCAAGTATAACAGGATGACAAAAAAAGTAAGATAATAGACTACACATATCTAGAAAAATATTGCGGTAACCAGGGGAAGACATTGGAACCCAAACTTTTCCATGTTGGCTGATCGACGTGTGACAGAAGGTCAACGACATTCATCGATTGCAATTAAATAAAAACATTGGAGAAGCCAATCTCTTTTCTATCTCATTAATTAATTGATTTAATAATTATCCCAGAGTTAACGGTTCATTTTTTATTATATGAAATAACGTTGTACATGCTATTATCATATACTTATAGTAAATAAAGGGAAAATTTTACTGTTGAATAATACGCGGTCTGAAGTGAAAAAAAAAACCTTGTTTTAAAAAAAATTGCATAAGCGGGCTGATATCAAATTGTTATTAACTGCTTCCGGTTTTTATCACAGGTCTCTTCATGACGTTATCACACCCTTCTTCGTTTAACATCGGCACTTTCCGGGATTTCTACTAAAATTCAGTTAACAAGGTAAATACCATCAAAGCTTTTCCTGTAATGAAACCAAAATTATTTTGCGGTAGTAATTCCCCAACTTTTTATATCTTTCTGAATTCTAGCGTAAGTTGCATACATATTGATATGTTAAATAAAGTTCCGAAATACCGGAGGACGGCATAGCTTTTTACAAGTTAAGCTAGCGGTGAATCATCAGAAATAAGGAAAACGAGTGTGAAAAGAAAACAGTTTAAAATGTTATTTGTCATTTTTGTTTCTTCGAGATAAAAAATATAATG
>JAULBM010000008.1:2176080-2194734 GCA_032357055.1 Geukensia granosissima
TATGGGTGTATCTTTCGCTAATAAAGTTTTAAATATCGTCTGCATTTTTACTCAGATAAAAATGTATCCATATTTACAAATTATGCAGCGTAATAATGGAATGTATAATAATCATCAAGTGATAGTTTGGCAGACGTACAAATCCACTTCCGGGTGTATGCACGTGTTGTCGCAAGTCAGAGCAACAAAATGTTTACCGACTATAACAGACACAAGATGAAATGCAGAACTGACTGATACAATAAACTTGATAAATAAAATTAAGGTTGATTTTAGTAATTAACGGTATATCACTGTTGGAGATTTTCAGCCGTGAAGTGCATAACACAGCGATCCTATATACATCGTTTTCTTTTCATTATCATCAGCTATAACGTATGATTCCCCAAATGAAAATACTAAAAATACATATTACAAAGCTAAGTTGATTAAGACATAGGTTTCTATATGATTTGTCGTGCTTTGATCTTATCTTCTGTTTATAACGATGAATTATGACGGTTTATCCAACGGTTGAATATTGAAATCCCCAAGGCAAAACTAAGAGATAACATATTGCGTAATTTACGTTCATTAATCAGTTATCATTTAGTTTTCAGCAAATAATGGATCATATTAAGGATTCCTGATGTGTTGTGTTTCAATACGTAGGTTTAAGAAAAACTGCAAGTTAATTTCAGGAACAAAGTAGGCAGCTGTGAAATTTGGTAAATCTAATTTCATATTTTAATGAAATAGTTTTTTGAAGTATGAAGTTTCAAACTGCAGGGAGGATGATATTAATGGAGCTTATTATACCTTACATTATAAAGGATAAACTCTATTGGCCAAACGACTGTCACATGACATATTATAATCTTGATGTGTTTGCTTTTTATTGCCGCCAGCGGTGGATAACCCCAAGAATTCCCAAAGCCCGTTGAATAACCTTATTATTTACAGGTGAATAACCCTAAGAAGTTAATAACCCTTCGTTCGGTATAATAAAACAATTATTGTCCTAATAGTCGGTGAATATCTAAAATTGTCAACCTCACTTAGGTTATTTCCTTCGGGCTAAAGCCCTCAGGGAAATAACCTTAATTAAGGTTGACAATTTTGGATATTCACCTCCTCTCAGGGCCATAATTGTATATTATCAGACAGGAGTAATCAGAGTTGACAACAAAATCTGTGTGAATTGCTTTACTTCAAACGCTCAGAAGTGATCGAAATAATATTTAATAAGTAAATTCTGCCATTTGGTTTTTTTTTACAATTTTTTAGCTCACCTGGAAAGGGCCAGTTGGATCGATATTAGTCATTTTGGCGTCCGTCCGTCCGTTGTTTTTTTTTTTAAATAATCACCTATGAAACCACTATTGAAAATTGATTCCAAATTAAGTCTTAATTGTCTGACAATCTGGGCCCATTAACTAAGAGTTAAATTTAACTACATATTAAATTTGGTTTGATTTATACAGGATTTAACTACAAATAAACATTTAACTTTGAGTTAAAAATGTTGAACAGCTGTTTTTCTTTAAATACTTTTTAGCTCTCATCTGGCTTTTAATGGTCAGCTGGAGCGGTTGTAGTCATTTGGCGTCCGTTCGTCCGTTGTAATCTTTTTTTAATCTATGAAACCACCAATCTAATTAAAATTAGATCTCCGCACTTGCTCCCCCTTTTTTATTTGGTTTTTTTTCCTTGGTCGGGGCACGACGCGACCAAGGAAAAACCAAAATAAGAAGGTGGAGCAAGTACGGAGATCTAATTTTAATTAGATTGTGAAACCACTATTGAAAATTGGCTCCAAATTTAGTCTTGAAGTTTTAAAACTTTGTTTCGATTAACAGAAATGCCCAAAGTTATTTTCTACAAAAGATATTGTTCGCTCGAATGCCTTTGAAAAAATCTATAAATGTATAATAAGATCTCGTTTTAATAATTTAATAATAAAATAATAGATTATTCATAATTGTGGAATGCTAAACTTTATTTCCTTATCATTATCTATTCTCTCTTGCTGCTGAATTATTCATCCTGCCTCATGTGATTACCTGGCATCCTGGGGAAATATTTTCGTTCCATAGATTTAACTACAATATAACCGAGAGGTCCCGAAGGAAGATCGCTTGAGACTGGGCGCACGGTGTTGGGGCACTAAACGTACGGGTTTGCATTTATTTTTGTGCGGTTGTAGGTTTTGCTTTACTTTTTGGTTTTCACTGATAAACTGAAACTTGGAAAAAAATTTCTTTCATAATATTTATATAAGTTTTGTAAAATTTGAAAATTTCAGGTGTACTTCCAAATTTAACCACTTCAGAAATATTTACATTCATGAGTTAAGGTGAGTGTTGTTTGAATATTCTCTAAATGGTAATTAAAGACAAAATTTATTTTATTGATTCATGAGAAGTTATTTGCGTTTTTCGTTGTGATTAACGTCGGAAATTGTCAAAAACGTCGGAGGAGACAAAATGCCTAGACACGGAAAATTTTGAATTATTTAAAACAGGAGAACCATTTAATCATAGTTTTCAGTAAACTTTTTTCTTCGGAAAAAAACGCATATTGAATCAAAGTATCAAAGTACTGTCTACTCGAGGGACCCACTATTTAAAACTAGGGTAATTCGCCAACTCGTTGAATGGAAGGCCTTCCTCTGCACACTTCAGTATCAAATAGAACAATGAATATTCATGACTGCCCGAAGATTAATCCGCATCAGAAAATAACCTTTTCGACCATGGTGGTTTGCTGCAAATAACACCTATGTAAAACGCTATCTACCATAAAGAGACGACAAAACGTTATTTAAATATTATTTTCCTTATTTCTGGTAAATGATGGACGTTAATTTTGTTCTCAAACGATTTGAATCGCGATGCGGAGGACCACAAATACGATGATTAAACGGCAAAAATCCGTTTGCAGGTTCCGGTTTCTCCTGTGATCGCTATACTTCGTGGGGTCCCCAAAGGGACCCCTCTCGTAAAAACATTTCATTTGACACATAATGTAAATAACTTTACGGTATATATCGTTTGATTATCGCATGATTTCCTAAAAACAGTATTTTTGACACGTGGGACAAAATCGCTGGACAAAGATTAAAGCGTTTTACTTTTGAACAAACGACAAAAATCACTTTATTTTATCTTATTATAAAATTAGAAGAAAAACGCATTTTAAATTTGCATTTCGAATTTGCTTTTACTGGTATAGATAGTTATACCGTCTTACCAATATTGTGTCATGACAAAACTGTATAAATCTTTACATATTCGCCTCATTTCTTGCGTCATTGACCTTTTGTCAAGGAGGTCACAAAACGTCATATTATAAATGACTTCATATAGAAAAAATACCTGCACCTGATTTGCAAAAAAAACTAGACAAATATATTTTATATAGAAAAAGTTTTATCCGTTTTTGTGTGTACTTGTTGCAATTTACAATGCAACTTAAGCGTTAAATGTTGAATTTTCGACTCTTACATATTTATTTTTCTATATATTTTTTATTTAATAATAAAAGAACTTATATTTGAATCAATTTTACATGAGTTTTGAGTGTTTTTGTGTTTTCTTTACAACGTGAGCCCGAAATAACACGGGAGAACACTAAATACCGCAATACCGTGCGCTACGTCTATGATATTGACCAGGAACCCAGGTTACCTCCCGTGATCGTTTATTGAATAATAAACAGTCAGAATTTCTACCATATATGGAAAGAGTTCATGTAAGGTCAAATAGCCCTAAAACTCTTAAATTTGTCTGAGAAAAAATCTGAGCATGTAAATGAAAGATATTGTAGATCTGAATGTAACCCGAAGTCTCATCAAGTTTCCATGCTGTGATTTTTTTTTTCCAAAAGCTAGATGATTTTTTCTTACCTTAAGGAGAAAAAACACTAATTCATTTCTTTAAGATTTACAACTAAATTCGGGAATGTTTAAATTCGTCTAGCCCTTTTACCTTAACTTTAACTATACAAAGACCATATATACAACGATTCGTACACGTCATGGCTATAATCACACAAAAAATCATAATAGGTTTATAGTCTTCTTGTAAAACACTGAATCCCTTGGTTAGTCCCCTATAGAAAAGGGCATTTTTACTTCCTGGAAAGCTTCGTTAGCGATGTTGTTGGAACATGCCGCCATATCTCAAATCACTCTAACTGATCAAACCTGGGCTCAAATTCATCCCAAACATCTCTTTCAAATGACATTTCACTTATTATGATTCGTTTACTGTTCTTGAAGATACGGCGTACTGAATTGGACTATATTGTGTATTTTTAGCACTACAGGGGCGGATTCTAGGGGGGCGTAGGGGCGTACCCCCCCTTTCTCCGCCCATAAAAGGAAAAGTTGTATTAAACTACAGTAGTAAACAGTGCGGATCCAAAAGGGGAGGCGCATTTATAGGAAAAAAAGTCCAAAATTTTCAAGACTTACGCCCCCCTTTCAAAATTCCTGGATCCGCCCCTGCACTATGTATAACTTCCAGAGTGAATTAATGTTTTTGACACCTTTAACAATAAAATTCAACAATTTAGCAAAACATGTTAAATTCTTTAAAAAATTATACGATAATTTAACTGATTGTTATAAGTTGTCTTAAAACTAAAATTCCTTAATTTTTAATATTATAAGTATTTGCAAATTTACGACACAGTTCTTTTTGGATAGTGTTTTTGAATGATAAAGTATGTTCCGCATAGCCGGTCTCCGTTCCCAGAATTCCAGTTAGCCAATGATATAAACGGAAGATATTATAGGAGCCAAGATATTTCAAATTGAGTTCCAGATTAAATAAATCTTTGGTATTTGGAACTTCAGGGAATTTCTTGAAATATGAAAAATACGTGAGCGGATTATAAAGAAATATTTTTACCATGCCCTAAACCATGATCAACAATGGAGTGTGAGGGGTTCGCACGAACTCTCCCATGAAACCAAATAGGAAGTATAAATGTCTAGATTCCAATTGGTTTTTTTACTATTAAAAACACGATTTCGAATTAAATTTGACTATGGTAGTCAATTTTCATATCAAAATTTGATTATTTAATTCAGACATGGCTAACGATATCTGAATACATTTCATTACTGTTTGTTTTCTCGACGATGGAACAACACTTATTATTAAAGTAAAGTAAAACAATGATACACATATTATTAAATATAAATTAGGATGTTAATAATATTAATATCATTCGATATTTATATTATTGACATGTAGTATAAATTGCAATTGGAGAAGAAAATAAAAGGATGCTTTTATGTAAAATAGTGATTTCTTTCATCAATATCTGATCAAATTTCAACAAAAGGTCTATTATTCACAAATCAATTCAATAGTCAATACATTTACTGTTGAATTCACATTTCTTCACGCTTTTGTCACATACAATATCAAGATGTCCTGACACTGCAATGGTCGAAAATTATCTCGCATTAAAATGTCAATAAAATTTAAATTTATGACCATAACAAAAACAAAATTCAAGAGTAATTTCTTAAATTTCAGTTTATCATACATTAAACGGCGTTTCAATGAACTACTTGTGACAGAACATAAATTTGTCCCTGATAACGGAAATAGATGTCTCACCAAGGGTCAACTCTATTGGTCCTATTTTATCAAGTGGCGGAACGACTCACAATACGTTAACTGTCAACAGGAGTAAGATATGATAGTATCGAATACCAACGTGGACATCGGACCGATTAATCTTGTAACCGTGGTATAAAAGGGTACATGGGTACTATCTAAGAGGTTGTAATAAGATCTGTCTGTAGGGAACCATATATTTATGACATATTAATCAACATTTTGCAAAATCATTATTACCCCACCATATTTTTGATTTACCGTATTATATCATTTTCAGACCCACTGTTTCTTTTTCGGGGCCATTTTTGTGCCAAAAATGATTTCCCTCTGTTATATTAAAAATTTTAATTTATATATGCAGCGAATCAATTAAAATATATACAAATCGGACTATGTTTTCTGTTGTAATGTAACGGATCAGTACGGCCCAAATGGTTCTCTAGATTTTCGAAAATCTTTCAAAATACTAACAGCTTTCACTTTTACAGCTTTTGTTTGCTTTGATTTTTCCTTTGGTCTTTTTGGTGTTTTGCCTTCCGGGAAAGGGTTTGATACCAGCAAAACATGTTTAACCCCACCACATGTATGATGTGCCTGTCAAGAGACGGGATCATTTGTTTTCCTTTGTCTGTCACATTTTTGTTGTATTGTATGTATAATATTGTGGCGGGATTTGCTTAATTTTTTACACGTTTTACTTGTTTGGGGCGATCTAGAGCTCGTCACTAGGAGTTGGAAACCACCTTTGTTGAAGGCATTGTGAGAAACTCTAGATTTTACAATTTCCTCCGATTCTTGCCGGATGGAGTATGGTCTCATTATGTTCTCTTTTATGTAAAAATGAAAAGATATGGGGTAAATGTCAGAGAGACTGCAGTCCAACCATGACATAGGAATTTAAAAATCAAGAGGTCTCTAGATTTTTTTGTATTCTTTTAAAAATCATCACAAACAAAGTGCAATTAACATGTTTGACAGGGAATTGATGACGATGCTCATCAGAAGCATTAGATCCAAAACAAAGGAAATTTAAGATCCAAACACGTAGTATAAGAGGAAATCAAATCCGAACAAACGGAATTATATAGGAAGCCAAATTAAACAGGAAGAACAATACCCCGTGATGACAAAGCGCAATACGTCACACACAGTAAAACACTATAAGAAAACCACAATTGTTGCAAGCAGACCAAGGATCGATCTGAGAGCATAAGACTGCAATCTGTGGAATCAGGATATACAAATAGGTTATGACAATCGGACCGAATCTGTTAGACGGAATATCAAAGTATTCATATATATATTCTGGGCAGAATCTCAGTTTAGGTCTAGAATAGACAAATACATATGTTAAACCTAGAGTTTAGGGCTAAATCTAGGAGCCTATACAGGACCGAACCTTTGGGTTTATGTCTATAGGATAAACAAGTGTCATAGCTCCATAGCGAAATAGATCCTTTGAGTATAATAATGAATGTAGAAGTTTAGAACTGAATCTAAAACTGGATAGAGCAAAATCTTGGGGTTTATGGTAGACTCTGGAAGTTTAGCGTACAATCAGACTGCATTTATATCAGAATCTGGAATTAGGCCAGAATAGGAGCTTAGGACAAGAATCTGGGAGTTGAGGACAGAAACTTGGAGTGTATGACATAATATGGAAGTTTAGAGTAAAGTCTTGAATTTTATATAGGAGAGAATCTGTTAGTTCGCACGTAATCTTGGAGATTTCATGGAATGGTTTGGAAGTTGATTTTAAAATTGGTCGCCACGTAATTAAATTAGCATACATATCAAAGCGCTGGTCGCTGAACATCCGTAATTTTACCTATCATGACTTGACTATTTCAGACAAATTCATTAGATATTATCACAAAAAGCAATCGAAAATCGCGTCCCAACTAAACAAATCCAACAGTTTCAAGATATTTTTAATTTATTACTTAAACAATAATTGCTTTCTTAATCTTTTTGCATCATCATGCATTAAAAAACATTTCTTTAAAATATGCGTGTCAGCATTAATAAATTTTGTTTTGCTATCCGCTCTAAGGGGTCAAAATGCACCTAATTCGACAAATAGTTGGACAATGCACAATAAAAAAATGCCAAGAGAACTTCTAACTGGGAATATCTTTAACATCGCACTAATTTATTATGTTGCAATCGTACAATAGGATTCATGGGTACAGTCTATTTCTTGTGAAATATTGTCGTTCTAAGGGGTAAACACTTTCATCTGATCCGAATGGAGGTGTCAGACCTATTTATCAATTACATTTGATCATGTCAGATTAATTTCTGTTGCAACAAGTATGATTCATTTTATTATTTACAGCAAATTAAACGTTCTTGATGCTTTTAAGTGATGAGATTACAAACTTGTTTTCAAAATGAGTTTAAAAGATTTTAGGTTTTTATAAATATTATTACCATTGGCACATATGGAGCGGTACTATGGTTACCCATTCCGCTATATGATATAATTCCTCAGTTTCGTGCTCTGATTTTGGTTTCCCGTTATTTGGAGTTTTATATGTACAGTGTGTGCATGTTTTCATGTTCAGTCTTGTTCATGTTCTTGATTTAGTCTAGTGTCTGTCGAGTTGTCCCCTTTTGCCTGACCCTTCGGATTTCTATATTGCTTCCTCTTGGATTTGTTTGTGTTTGGTTTTCTATTTTTTCCTCTTACCTAAGTTGTTTATTATTTGTTCAATGTGGTTGTTGTTGCTTTTTGTTTTTGTTTTGTCGAAGAATATGCACTGTCACTTTCATTCCTATAAAAGCTGCATGTTTCGTAAAATGTTATGTTTTGACGTTTGAGTTATTGCTTTTGTTTTGTTGTTGTTGTTGTTGTTTTTGTCAACCCTTTTGTTTTCTTTGTTTATTTTGTATCTCATCGTTTTGCATTTTCCTTGCAAAGTGTAAATGTATTGTCCGCCATTATAATAAGAGTGTTAACATGTATTTATCAAAATATGATATTATTAATATTTTAATTGTTTGTACGTAAAATCTCAATCATATGTTGTTTATGTAATGTTTCATATTCATTGGCCTCCTGTTGGTCCATGATTGGATAAATAAAATATTTGAATTTAAATTTTTATACAACTTAATAGGAAGAAAACGAAATACAAATCCCATAACGGAAGTAAAAATAGATTTCTGTTTGATCCAAATAGTGTTATTTTAAAGCGATCTTGCTTACTTGCTATAGAGAACAAATCAAACTTTAAATTGATTAATTAATTAATTTAATTAACCAAGTAAGTAAATAACCGCTGCTGTCAGTGGCAGATACATAACTAAAAGTCCGTTAATAAAATGTGCCATCTTTCAATCTACATGGCTTTCAAGAACATGAGTGCCCTTTTTACCGTAATCCACCATTACTCCAAGAGTATGGAATATCAAACAAATGACTAAGCAACTTATATTTAGAGAATTGTTATAGGAACCAAACATTTTCGTTTCTACTTGACAAGTTCGTGCAGCCAACTTAGTAATGCGTCATTCATTTCAAGCTTAATAACAAAAGTACTTCATGGAACTAATTTTATCATGAAATATTTTCTCTGCCAATAAATCTCATTATAGTGTGATTTTATTGGCTGAGCTTGAGTCATCGTGTCAACTTTTAATCTACAGAACTCATAGAATATTGATACGACAGGTAAGGGTAGAATTCCTGGCGTCGGTGCTTAGTCAGATCTTGGAATGCTTATGTTTACCTGTTCGTGACAAGGAATCTAATTTCAAGGGACGAGTGAGTCAACGAATCAAGCCATGTCAATTTCTAAGTAATTTTCTATAATTAATATGTATGGTCAACCTGGTGACATGGGAGCAAACAAATGTGATACCATTTTAAAAGTAATATTCTAATAACATCCTGTATTTTTTTCATTTTTTGATTAATTGAGAATTTGCAATGTTAAATTAAAATCGAAGTTTTTAATTTCAAAATAAATGGGTTTTAGTGGTAAATATGTTTTAAACTGTTTATGTCTGCATTTGTCATAGCTTTGAGAGAGGGGATACAAAACTGTCTCGTGCTTCAAGACAAACTTTAGAGCGAACACGAACATGAGGATAAACACGGGGAAGATTGGGGGAGGGGGTAAGGTGTCAACTATGAAGAAGCTTTTGAATGGCAAATAGTTCTTGTCGCTTTTTGCATATTAGATGAAATAGAAGCAACAAGAATGATACCAAAGTTTGATTGAAAATCTATGAAATCCGTACAAATCCATTGAAACACTTTGGTTTTTATGTTAAATCATTTAAAATGATTTAACATAAAAACCAAAGTGTCAAAAAACCTTGTGCCCTGAACATGCCACTCTTCGTTAAATCGTCGAGGAATGCGCTTGGCGTGTATGGTATAATAAAGAAGCAACTAATCTGTGACGAGTTGAGGGTGTATGTATAACTTCGTGTATTTCAACGACTTAACCCCGATCTTGGCTTTATAATGCAATGCACATTTAAAGAAAAATTTTACGCGTTTAAACAAGATGCGGTTGGCCAGAGAACATGTTCAGGCTTCAAATTTCGTGCTCGAGCTGAATTGGGTGTATCTTTAAGAAATGAACAAAGAAATGAACAGAAAGCATTTCCGTCATGAGTATGATGAGATAAGATAATTTACATGGACCCAAAAAGGCGAAGATCACTACGATGATTGCATATAATAACACATATAATAGAAATAGATATTATAATTAATAACATCATTTTAATGTATATTTTATTCAATATTTACCAATACCGTGAAATCTTTATTTTAATTAATAAGCGTGATCAGGTAACAATGTCAAACAAACAAATTTACAAACCAGGTTCAAAGTTCACCAAGAGTACCAAAAGGTCAACAACACTGTTCATAAAAAAATGTCATGCTTATGATTTTTATAAAATTACCAACCCCTGACTAATGCACAAAAATATAATTACCTTTCTAATGCAGAAGTCACCATGGGACATTGCTGGAGGACATGTCTATTCTAAAAGCAAATTTAAAGTATCAAAAATAATACGTAAAGTTTGACCTCATATGGTATTTCATAATAAGCTCATTTGGCCAAATGCCACGTGAGCTTTTGTCATCACTTGGTGTCTGTCGGCCGCCCGTACTTTAAAATTTCCACCTTCTCCTCTGAAGCCGCTAAGCCAAATGGAACAAAAAAAACAAAAAAAACAAAAAAACAGAAAGCATCTATGGATGGTATTGTACAAAACAAACATGGCCGTCATTGACGATTCTTGTTTTTTATTGGCTGAAACATAAAAAATCTCCTCCGAAACTGTTTGATCAAATGGAATAAAGTTTTACAAGAAATTTTAAAAGCTTTTATGTAAGGTCCTTTACGGAGTTTGCTCGTTTTGTTTCGATCAGACGAAAAACATGGCTGCCATGAACGATTCTTGTTCTGAAGACTGAAACAAAAAATCTTTTCTAAAACCGCTTTGCCAAAAAAATTACTATTTGATGAGATTATCTATGTAAGGTTCAGTATGAAATTTCCCTATTTTGTCTTGATCAGACTAAAAACATGGCCACCAGGAATGATTCTTTTTTTCTGATTGGCTGAAATATAAAATATTTTCTCTTCTAAAACCGCTGGGACAAATGGAACAAAATTAAATGGACGCATCTATGGAAGGTCTTATATATAAAAAAAACAAAAATCATGGCCACTTTTAACAAATTTAACTAATTGTTTCGGATTGGCCCAATGCAAGGTGAGCGATATAGGCTCAGCATTCTTAGCCTCTAGTAATATATGTTGTCCATCTCGTGACTAATGCAAAAGAATTATTTATGTTATTATTCAAATGCAAGAGTCACCGAGGGGTGGTGCAAAAAGACATTCGCGGATATATTTAAATAAATATATATTTTGTTGTATTTTAAGTAAAGAAACTAACATGCGCATGTATTAGGTTAGAAATAATAGTAAAAAATTAAAAACACAAAATAGAACCCCCTCTCTGACTGACATAATAGTATAAGTAAAAATGCGCAGTTCTGTTACCATTGCTATAGTTTCTAAATCAATTCTTTATTCGTTCATGCAAGTGCAATTAAATTTAAAATGTGTTTCATCCTCGACTTCATTATTCTTGCAACCGCATACCTATTCTTTTTTGTCGGAAATTCCCTCGTATAGAACTACCCGTTTCGATATCTATCAGGAAATATTCCAAACCTAATCGAGATTTGTGTTACCATTTTACCAGTATGTTTTACTTATAGGTTGAACTTTATCATAATTTTTAAAATTCCACCTCTGGGGAGGAGACAGCGAACGCAAAAGTTCATGCATTAAACATGGTTACCTTGTAGTGAATAAAAACAGAAACGTAAATAATTTAAGAAAATCAACGATATATGATAAAATATGTTTAAAGAGAGACAACCCTTATTTGTTTGGTTCTTGGACCGACACAAAATCCTCAAAACGCTATTATAAATTAAATGAAGCATCACTACAAACAACTTGCTGAAGATTCAAAGGCCACGAAGGCTCTATCAAGTAGGTCAAATAATTTCAGTTATTTGTTAAATTTTAAAATGTTCATGTTAGAAGAGCAAAATTTTGTTTTCCCGAAAAGTACCAAATTTTCTTATGTATTTTGACTGCAAACTCCAGGAAAAATCAGTATTTGAACGAAAATGGCTAATCTATACATATCTCCCAAAGGGATTAGGTCTTAAAAAACATTGGTCGCATCTTTCGACATGAAAAATAATAAAAAGCTAGAATAAGATAAGCTAAAAATCTTTTTGTCGGGGCATGACGCATGGAATTTTGACCAAAAAAGACCAAAATTTGGACGAAACTGGCTCTGATTGAAGGGTTTTCAATTCAGAACCTAAATAATATACGATGTCTTAGTGTAGATACTGCTAATGGCATATTAAAATTGTGTTTAATTTGAACATATCAAAACAGTTAAATTCAAATTGAGTGTAAAGAAAAATTTGATTTAAACTTTAAACCATTGTGTTAATTGCTTCTAATTTTGCCATTTTGAACAATTTATTGTGATAATGATAAATACCATTATGGAAGCTGAAAAGACCCCCACTCCCTAAATGCAAAATATGAAACTATTCATAATACACGGCATTAATTGAGCATATCATTTCCGAATGAAAAACATTTTTTTTTACTGAAGGATGATAGTTATCATTCAAGCAATAAAAGCAATTTGTGTCATTGTCTTGTTATATGAATTATGTGCAAAAAACCCGATGTCTGTTATTGCTTTTGTCACACAAATGCTTATACTTTTCCTCGGAAATTTTTGATCCAAATTAATGACACAATAATATACCTATCAATTACATTACATAAATTACAACATTTATTACTTCTTATTATTTACAACATTATGAGTGGAGCATTGTTTATTAACACTTTAAACACCTGGTTATGTAAAAACTGTAATGTGAAACACTCGTCAGCTTAAGGACTACTCGTCTGAAGTTGATTAACTCATTTTCTCTAATAATGTGTACTCATTTACTTACATGCACTGAGTAAAATTAATTGTCGTTAACGAGGTAAGCTCTACTCCAATATAATTAGTTATGTGGTCATGGTTCAGGACTATCAGCCTTCAGATACATTCAATCGGACAATATGCTCAGTTACAAAACTTTTGCAGACTTATCTTCCAATCATTTTTTTGCTGTGGATGATTTTACGGGATGTAGGTTATTCGATGAAGGTGAAAGAAGTGGAACTTTCCGTAATATATCACCGACGAAGCAAATTTTAACCATGAAAGGTAAAAAAGACATAGAAAATCCAGGACTTATTTGTTTTCGCTGTGAAAATCCTGGACATTTCGCTGCAGATTGTCCAAACCCGTTGCGGAAATCTCGTAGGAAGAGAGGACAAAGAGATCGAATAAGATGGAAGAATTTTTTACAGAGAAAGAAATCCAAGTCGGTACAAAATTCTGTCAGTCAAAATGAAATTGAAAACGTATATACCAATATTCTGTTTAAGAAACATAATCAAAAACATGGTACTCAGACAGAAAATGACACTGGATCCATACAACGACAGAAAAAACAAAATAAGAAAAGACTTCAAACATTTTTAAAGAAAAAATTGGGACAAACAAAAGCAACAGAAAATTTTAAAAATTCGAATGACGAGGAATATAGTGACGCTAAAGTGGAAGAAAATTCGAATGCAAAGAAACGAAGAAGGTCTACATCCACACTCGAATTCGATGTTAAAGGAATTTTCGGATATAAGAAAAGGAAGACATCTAGCGATGAATCAACGGTTGAGAATTCGGTCGTGAAGTTAAAAAAGTTTTTCGTACGAAATCGCGAAGCAGTCGAAATAATAGACGAAAGTGACATTGTTCCAGACATAATAGGCAGTACGAGTGCACCGAGAAACAAAATTCCTCAGTCGAAATCTCTTAATATTTTACGGGAAAATACACCTTTTGGGAAAAACCACTCCCCAGATGTATGCTGTACGGACACCGCTTACCGCTCCTCTGACGACGAAAAGGCATTAATTGCGCAGTTGAGACAAGAAATATCCGTGCTATTTAAAGAACTCGAAGAAATGGTAAAAAGTATATAAATGTAACTTTATATATCAAAATATGACAATTTTGTGAATTTGTGCTATTAAAATTATTTTTATATAAAACTTTGTTTATACTCTTAAAAGAAGGAGTGGACTTGTCAGTAGCCTTTTTCATGGAAATGTGTATTATATATAGGATCATGTGGGCTATTGACTCAATTTGCGTCCGCCGTCTGTTCACGTTTACTTAAAGATCTTATGCTCCGAAACCACTGAGCCATTTGAACCATGCAATTTTTTGGAATGGTCCTTTAGTCGCCCTTTATCTGAATTGTAATCGGCGTCGCAGCCTAACTAACCAAGACGACAGCAGTTATATACTAAAATAAAAAAAATAATATTTATTATAAATTCTATATAAATGTTTTCCTCTTTACTGATGATCCAATTGGAACAAAATTTTGGTGGAACGATCATAAGATTATTCTCTACCAAAATTATATCTGTTATTCCCAACAACCAATCAAGATGGTCGCTAGAGCCGAACTATGCTAAACATCGGATCCGTTTTTAAATTCGCGAAATATTCTGTCAAAAACCGATGAGCCAATTTGATCCGAACTTTGGGGGACATTAGATAGTACACTACTAAAAAATATTCGGCATCCCCGCCAAACAACCAACCATGGATGCAACAGCTGAACTTAGTTCAATTAAGGCATCTATCGGAAATTCACTTAAAATCTATTTTTTTTTCTGAAACTGCTGCGCCAATGAGCACCAAATTTTGGTGAAATGATCGTGATAAGGTTTCTTTCCTAAGTTTTATCCGACACGTCTCAATGATTAACAAAGATGGCCGCCACTGCCAGACTGAATTCAATGTGGGACCTATGGCAATTTTACTGTTAAAGATCTTAATTTACGAAACTGCTGAGCCCATAGGAACTCAATTTAAGTGGATTGGTCCTTCGATGGCCACATACCAAAATTGTATAAAGCATGCCCAACGACTAACCAAGGTGACCGTCACAGCCGCAGCAATACACAGAAAATGTAGCTCTGAAATAACCAGAGGCTCTCAGGTGCCATTACTATCACATTTCATTGTGTGTATTACTTATCCTTCATTAGTGCATTTGGACACCTAAAAGGGGGATTTGACACGTAGAAAGGGGTAGTTCTAATCCAACAAAACAAGTTTTACATGGGATTCTTTGAAAAATTTGAATAACCTGTGTCAAGTTGGAACCAAACTTTAGTGGGGTGGTCCTGAGATATAGTCCCCTAACAAAAGAATATCAGACATTCCCACCAATCAAACAAGAGGGTTTGACGGACAAACTTGGTTTAACGTGAGGCCCTATGGGAAATTCACTCTCTAAAAAATCTTCTTGTCTCAAAATGTTGAGCCATTTGGAATCAAATTTGCGGAATGGCCCTTTGATGCACCTCTATAAAAATACCTCACAGCCCCATTATTCACCATGATGACCACCTCAGCCGAACTTAATACACATTGTACCCTATGGAAAACCAATTGCATCTTTTATCTTTCAACTGCTAAGCCAATGGGAATCCTACTTTGGTGGAATGGCTGTTTTATGGTTTTAACCAAACTTTTCTTCAGTATTCCACTGAAAACAATAATGCTTAATATGGCCAATGCGGAGTTGCTGCGATACAGGCTCCTGAGGAATGTTTTACTGAGCTGAGTCTCTCACCTTTTTTTTTATTAAATTTAGAAAAATCTCTTGGAGGAATCGTCATAATTCTTATAAAACGCAAAAGAAAAAAAGTCACGACAACTTTTGTATATTTTCACATTTTAATACATATTACAATACATATAAAACATATTCTTTGATTTTCTCCACTCATGTGGAAAATTGGGAAATTTTGTCGTTTTCCATTATAACTTATTTTGCTCGCAGGATTTGTGAATTTTGGAAAATGTTAAATATTTTGATAGATTTTATAACTATTTACATATGTTTATGCGTATTGTAAGAAAAAAAAAGAGTTTTGCGGTGCCAGAAATGCAAGAATTTAGACGTCGTCGAAACTTAATTTTTCGCGAAAATCAGTAATTTTCACATGAGCACAGGATAATCAACAACAACAGTGATACTTCAAACACCAAATTCTACTTCCGGTAAGATAGATAAATCTCATTCTAAATTTCCTTTTCTGATTTTGTTTTGCTTTACGAAAAAAAAGCCAAAATATGAGAGACTCGGTTCAGTGATACGTACATGTACTTTAGGAACCTCTGGTTATTTCAGAGATAGATTTTTTGTGTATTGCAGCGGCTTCTTCTTTGCTTTGAAATGAACACTATTCAGAAAGCTCGTGATCGTCAGTTTTCTACTATACAATTTATTCATTATTTCGGTCTTTGAACTTGTTTTGAATTGAACGCCTGATTAAAATTAAGATTCCGTGTCGACGTTCGCTTACTTATACGGGATCCATATTTTAAAATGATCAAAATATTAATCAGATTGTGACTTAATTTGTATTTTGTTTATGTGTCATATCTGCAGACTTCATCCTTGTAGGAAAACTTTCTGTCTATTTTAGGTCTGAATTCGTGTCCTCAGTTTATAGCAGAAAATTTATATTGCTGCCGATATTTAATCAATACCAATTCCAACACAACCATTATTCACGTATAGTGAAAGAACATTCATATGTTGGAAAATGCTTCTCGATTTCGCCATTACTATCACATTTTCATTGGGTATATTACGTATCCTTTCTTAGTGCCCTTTGACACGTAAATGGGGTGAGGTTGACACGTAAATGGGGGGGGGGTTGACACGTAAATGGGGGGGGGGGGGTTGACATGTAAATGGGGGGGGAGGTTGACACTAGAATGGGTAAGTTTTTTAATCCAAAACAACAAGTTTTACGCCACCGCATGTTGTATGCGCCTTTCTATTACAGGATTAGTTGCCATGGCATAATCTTCGTGCGGTTTTTCATTATTTTGAACTGCTATATTTAGAAAAGTTTTTAGTTTTTGGACTTGTCACAAGGATTGTGATTCCGTCTTTTTTTAATGCATTGTGGAAATGTTTTGATTTTATTTCAAAACTGAAGTAAGGTATAATATTGTATACTTCCTTAAGTCCCTGTACTGAGCCCTTCGAAGCAAACGATCATGGGTAGATATTACCCAAGATTCTTCCTTCTTCCTTTCGGCTTCGTCCATTGCAGACGAATTTTGAATCGACTTAAATTTTAAAATCGTCAAACATCCGACGATTTATTTTAGTTTAACCCCAAAGGGGTAAATTATTTTGGCACGTTGTGCATTCCTCTTGCTTAAGGACATGAAATGTCTGACAAAAAGGCAGAGGTAGCGAGAAACTACGATAAAAGCGGCCCGAAGGGCATGTCAGTCAGTGATGGCCAAGATGGCAGTAATGACTTTCCGAAGACAGAATTCCAAAACGGAAAAGGGAAAGTAAATACGACTACAATGATGAATCGGAAATAGAGGAAGACGACTCTGACAATGATTTTTCTGATCCATATGCTGAAAGTTCTGAATATGACTCTGATAATGAACAGAGACGGAATGACAGCCACGATGTGGAATAAGTACCAGAAGTGTCAGACGAGGAACTTTTTGATCCTTTGGATAGCTCCGATGAATTTATCTTTCGTGGAAGCATGGAGCGGTATGTACAGAAGTACTTTAATACTTATGTCTCGGACGAACGTGTCAAAATCAAAATTCTGGAAAACGCCCCCGTGCCTGAAAATGATTTTTTGAATCCGCCACAGGTGGATGAGTATATTGAAGATCTTTTCAGCAATTAAAGATCGATGAAGTTTCTGAAAATTCATTACAATAGCCTGCGTTTTATCCAGAAAAAATTAGTTCAAGTAATGGGACCGTTATCCAAGATTTGGATGGAGATTGATGACGCAAGAAATGGTAAAGAAAGTTCTGACATGCCAATCACAGAGCTTCTTAGTTTAATTGAACAGACTGTGTTGTTAGTAGGTCAAGCAAATGTGACATGCTTATACGAGAGACGGGTGAACTTCATGGCTAAGATCTTGAAAGGCCTGAAAGTAGCAAAAACTACGTTAGCGAAGAACCAGGAGTCTCTAGTCAACTCTGGTGATGTACTTTTCGGAGATGAATTTTACAAAGTACTAGAGCGCAAGGCAAACAATAGAAAAAAGGCAAGACAGATGGCACGAGATATGAGCGAATCCAAAAGAGGACATGGTGGTAAATCGCCCTTTCGGACAGACCCTTCCTGCTCAAATAAAACGAATGCGAGTGGAACCGGAACAGGAAGGGAGAACCAACACAAGAAAAGCTCGTCCCATGACCAGAGTCAGAGAGGTTGTTTCTCAGGCAGAAGTCCTTTGGGGGACCTTCTGGTGGATCCAGAGGGGAAACCTCACTCACTTTTGGCATCAAACACGCTAAAATTAGTGGC
>JAULBM010000008.1:2194834-2210374 GCA_032357055.1 Geukensia granosissima
TTCTGAGTTTAAATGATAACAATGTTTTTCGCGAAAAGGGAGAAAACTCTGTAACGGAAAATGATTTCGACTAGCAGCGAAACTTCCGAATAGCCCTATACTGTATGATACTTGTGCCGAAACACCATTGCGACATGTCGCATAGTGTTGAAGGCTTATGGTTTCAAAAGTTGGTGAAAGAAAAAAAAACAAAAATAATAATAATAACAATAATCAGACGAAATACAGTAAGGTCTACCGAGAAGGTTCTCGGGTAGACCTTAATAATAATCAGACGAAATACAGTAAGGTCTTTCCGAAGGATCGGGAAAGACCTAAAAAATACACCTTTAAATAAGAGTTGTCATATTTCAATAGTCACCTAACCCAAGCTCTAATTAAGAATCCTTTGTTGTTAATTACCTTTGATCTCATTTATCCAACTTTTATTTTTTTACCTGTACTACCTGAAATTTTTAAAAGTTGGATAAATAGGAATGAACCATTCAAACATACCATACCCGTCAAATATGCTCGTATTTATTTTTCGTTACTGTAATGTATATTGGAAAGATATTTTTTATTTTTAGTTTAGGATGCTCTCTCTACGCGCCTGCATGCAATTCCCGGTTTTCCAATATTTGATACCGAGCTTACCTGATAAAGTTTATCCAGAAAAGCGCTTTATGCGCATGTAGTTTTTATCACGGAACTCTATTCATCTAAAGGCAACATCTTAACGAGACATTAAATAGTTCACAATCCAGAAAAGATATGTATGGATTGTGTCTTTCTGGTATATATTCCATATTCATTCTTTTAAAACTTGTGTATTTTATATTTACCTTATTAATTTTAATTTTTTATTGTTATATTTTGGATACGCACAATATCTTTTTATAAGAATTCTATTTAATCCTTAAAATCAAACTGAAGCATCCCAATTTCTAAAGATATGGACGCCTAAAATACAAATCAAATTGAAATGTGATCCAACACCACCCCTCCCGGTTAGAGTCCAGAGGTTTTATAATTTATATCACAATTGTGTTGGTCCAACGGAATATCGATCCGTTTTCCAAGTGAGAAGGATCTCTTCCTGTATAGTGATTAATGTGCGTTTCATGAGCTGAGTCTATAGTGTTTTGGCTTTTCATTCCTGAAGCAATGAGAAAATCTGTAAAGGGAATTTAGAAAGAGAGTTAACTATCTTACCGGCAACCAAATTGGCTGTACAATATTACAGATGTTGCTGTTTGTCCTGTGCTCATGGGAAAATTGTTGATTTTTGTGAAAAATTAAAAGTTTCGGCAATGTCTAAATTTTTGCATTTCTGGTATCGCCAGAGTTATTTTTACTGACATTGCGTATAAATATATACCATAGATAAAAAATACAAGTTTTATTTTTTTAAAATTCATAAATCCTTTAAGCAAAAACAGATATATTGGAAAACGACAAAATTTTCAAATTTTCCTAATGAAGGCAGAAAAACTAGGAGTGTGTATAAAAATTCCAAAATATACAAAAGTTACAGGACATTGTATAAGAATAATGAAGACTCCCTCAAAATACAGAATTACCAATGTTAAAGAAATACGGAAAATTTAGGTATGTTATATGTACATTTCAAGGAGTAACCTCTCATCAGTAGCATTAGAACCGAAACATAGGAAGTCAAATATTCAAATATAGCAAAAGAAGCACTCAAATCCAACCAAATTGAAATGGGAAGCCAAATCCGACGGCAGAGTATCGAGTATCAACGATTACAATAAAAAAATCTATGATTGTGGTTATTGTTGAACAGAAAGTCCCAACTCTTCGTCTGAGGTTATGATAACTTATGTAAACGTTATGACAAAGCAATTGCGACCTTCTGAAAACTATAAAAGATTATCAATAGGGTTGGTGTACACTGTAATGAAAGCTCCGAAATCTGGGTACCTGAATTTTGATGTTATAAAAACTATTTTTCAGTTGACTCATCAAATTTGCTTATATGAAGTCCCAGCCAGTTTTTGCACATTTTCGTCAGTACTTGCAGCAACAATTTACGTCGCAGTTTCAGATAACCTTCGTTTCGACGGTTGTAATAACGACAATCTATGATTGTGGTTATTGTTGTACAGAGAGTCCCAACTCTTTGTCTGAGGTTACGACCTTTAAGTTAACAAATTATAAAATTGTAAATATTATGACAAAGCCATTGCGACCTTCTGAAAACTTAAAAAGGATAATGGTTTGTTTTACATTGTAGTCAAACTTGTCAAAACTAGGTACCTGAATTTAGAACTGATAAAATAAAATTATTTTACAAATAATAATAAAAATGAAAATAGTATTCTTTACTTCAAGAGGGTATATCAAGTACCTTAATGAATGGTAAATGCTGATTCTAACATTATTTTTTTAATTTCTGGAGTATCAGATGTTCGAAAGTTATGAAGTATCAAATTTCACACAAAAGAATTCAATGAAAACGGGGATTTCTTTAGTAAATTAGATGTAAAACAGAAATATAAATATCTCACAGATTTTTCTTAAAATGTTCCGTCCTATTTATATCAATGGAAGATGAAGGAATAAGTATTAAATTCTATCAGATTTTCTTAAAGTTTGTACATAGATTGGTAATAGAATCTATTAATAATATTTATTGAAATAGCTTCCCTCACTCATGGAGAAAGAAAAAATTCATATTTAAAGTGTGATAGCGGAGAAATGATCTTATTAGTGTTGAAATAATTTTGGACATTTGGACTATTAATATTATTTTTTAAATTTTTATTTAAAACGATTTTCTTTTGGGCTTGCAATTGTTTGTTATAATACGGTGTAATTGTCTAAAATTAATCAATCTATTTATATTTTTCACATATTTTAAAATCTACATGTCTATTCATTTAAGAGACAAATTTCCAATATTCCTCTTAACAGGTTTTTTGTGTACATGTAGTGAGTTAATTCCGTTTCAAATAATCTTGTATTGTAAAGTGCTAATGTACGTTTCATGAACTGAGTCTATCACGTTTTGATTATTCTCTCTAAAAGAAATCATAAAATTGAAAAGGGGAATTTTAATATCTTACCGGCATCCAAAAAGAGTGTCAAAAATTTAATGTTTATTGTTATATAATCTTAATTCTTCGGCAACCCATACTTCGTAATTTGTAGACTGAAGATAATTCGTCAATAAGAGTTAGCTCTTCATAATGATAAAACCCAAACTCGTAGTATAATTAAAATTGCATTCTAAAAGTCATCGCTCTGCCAATCTATGAGTTCTAGATCAGGCAGTGATTTTTGTGTGTGTTCTCTAGCTGGATGTCTAGTCGTCAGTCACTGCCTGTCGTTTCGGCATCGTCATCAGTCTCACCATCAGATCCTATTGCTTCGAACAAAAACAATACATGTAACAAATCCCCTAGACCTGTTACGCTTTGGTGGAGCAGACTCAGAGGCATAATGTCTGTTTAGATAATACACGGTTCCAGAAACTTGAGCAGCCAAGTGAATTACATGTACTTTTAAGTGAAGTTTCAGTTATGCATTAATGGAATACAGTTTTGGCCACAATGGAGAACATGGACATATAATACATCGTGTGTTAGATTTGGCTGTTATCAATATCATTACGGACAGTGTTCCACAATACACAAACAATCCTACAACTGCAAAACGTTGGGACATTATGATAGACAGTGTTGGAATAAATATAGATTTTCATATAAACGGACTACTGAACATGTCCAAGTCAAATCAAAGCGAAAAAGGAACGTGACAATCTACGTTTACAAAACAAAAATATTTGGACGCTTAAGCCTAACAGCAAGAACTACCGTATTTCAGTGTCAGAAATAATGTTTTACTTCAGTTTTTAAATCAGAAAAGTGCAGTGAAAGACGAACTACAAACCACCAGGAAAACGCTTAAACTGATCAAATTCAATAGCGCAAAGGATGTTGAAGTATTCAAACAACTGACACTGAATCTGAAATCTAAAAATACTGTCCTCAAACAGAAAGTTGATTCCTTAAGACAAAAGATGAGTGAGGAATATTGTGCGATATTGAATGAATATTCGGACAAAATCAAATATTAAGAATCAGAGAGTGATGTGAACCGTAAACGTGACTTTGTAGTTTGATCTAATCTATTTAATTTAATGACCTGGTCAGACTTGACATATGGCAAACGCCACTTACTTATTTTAATTATATATTTATAGCAGCCTTGGCTCGACCTGGTCAGACTTAACATATGGCAAACGCCACTTACTTATTTTAATTATGTATTTATGGCAGCCTTGGGCTCAGCACCTGCTACAGTACGAGATAAACAAAATTCAATTCTAAATTAAAGTCACGCTTACTGGTGTATATAAGGAACTGTCCTAAACAGACAGTTCAGATTGTAACTGGTAAATACTAGTAAAAGCTTCGAAACGTTCAGCTGCATTTTTCTTCGTTTGGATCTTGCCCTTGTGCAGTTGTCTGTCCCGTAGTCTTACACCTGGGATTTGGTGCCGTGACCAGGATAACCCTTTGTCGGAAATGTAAGCGCTAGTTTTTATCACTTAAAAATCTACTTTCTCATTACAATGGCTGAACAAGACTTGGGGTTAGCTTTTAATAATTTAGCATATCAACTTCAGGGACTATCAAAGAAATTAAGTGCTCAAGGGGTTAATCAAATTGTTCCGAAATTTTCAGGGGATGCCACGAAATTTAGAACGTGGATCAAACAAATCGAAAAGTATATTCTTTTGGCTAATTTAGGTAGGGAAGAAGCTAAAATGGTTGCATATCAGGCTAGTGACCCACCCGTCAGTGATTTCATCTATAGGTGGCTCCAGCAACATGAGGGAGACGAAAGAATGGGTTGGGCTGAATTGAAAGGGCAGTTAACTGTTCGATTTGCGGAAATAACTGACCCACAACATGCATTTGAAATGTTAGGAAAAATCAAACAAAAGCCTGGTGAAAATGTTCCAATTTTCGCGGAACGATTGTATAATTTAGCAGAAGAAGTTTTTAAAGATGAAAATGTTTTACAACCTATTATTCAAAAACAATTAGTAAATTTTTTCATAAATGGACTGTCCCTAGACTACTTAAAAATGAAAATAATGAGGGAGAATCCAGATACTTATCAAAACGCCGTGGCGATAGCCATGACGGAACAAAATCTAAGAAAAAGGTTTGAATTAAGAAGGGGAAAACCCGAAAAATTGGAATTAAGACATACTGAAAGTGCAGGTCATGAGCCTATGGAGGTAGACCACTATCGACCATCAAAAAGATGTTTTAATTGTAATAAGTTTGGACATAAATCTCAAGAGTGTAGGTCGCGTTCTAAACATGTAAACGTAATAGAAAATACACAAAGGCCTCCAACGAATAAACTTGAATGTTGGAATTGTGGAAAAATAGGGCATATAAAAACAAATTGTAGAGTAAAAACATTTGATAAAAAGAAACAAAACAAGCAGGGAAACTAAAACACTCTCTTTGTGTTAAAGCCGACAAAGAGAGTAAAACAGAATCAGACACGATTAAAACTTTCACAATAAATTTGGCAGGAAATCCTAATAGTTGTTTAATATTTATTAAAAATAAAAAGTTGAGATGTTTAGTAGATTCAGGCGCTCAATGCAGTTTACTGCATTATAAAATGTATAAAACATTAAACGGTTTACCAAAATTAAGTAAAAAGAAAGTTAATCTTCAATCTGTTAATGGAAATTCTTTAAACTGTTTAGGAAGTATTGACATTGAATTTTCTATAAAAAGCGTAAAAATGACACATACATTTTATGTAGTTTCGGACATGAATAGAAATGTAATATTAGGTCGTGACTGGTTAGTTAAAAATGGAGTTAGGCTTTATTTTGATTTAGGGATGCTAAGAGTAGGTGATGTTTACGCCAATCTAGAAGAAGATATACACATATCAAGTATTCTAAGACTTAAAAGCAAAACTACGTTCAAACCACAAACATCGAATATATGTTTTGTCAAAGTCAAGAAAAATTTTCAGTTAACGAAGTCAAAGTTATATGAAATATCCGCTGTAACAAAAGGCAATTTATGTGACGAGCCAGGACTATTGATAGGTAATTCAGTTGTGAAAATCAAAAATTCAAATAAAATTCCACTTCATGTTGTAAATAGTACAAATAAAACTTTTAGGTTTAAAAGGGGCACTGCTGTTGCTAAAATAGAGGCTGTAATAGAGGAAAATTTAGTAAGTTTGGAAAGTAAAATAAAAGACACAAAATTAGACTCGGAAAATGTCCTTGAAATTAATGCACCACCAGAGCACAAGGATAAGATTGAAGATATTATTAATAGGAATAGGGACATATTTGCATTTAAAGACTCTGAATTAGGACATACTGACACAGTTCAAATGGAAATTGACACAGGTGACCATCCACCTATTAAATTAAAACCATATAGGACTCCTTTACATAAACGAGCTATTGTTGACAAGGCCATAGATGAAATGTTAGAGGCCAAGGTCATACGAAGGTCACAAAGTAGTTGGTCATCTCCCATAGTAATAGTGAAAAAGAAAGATAACACTTTAAGATTTTGCACAGACTTTAGAAGGGTGAACGCCATTACCAAACCAATGTCTTACCCTCTTCCGGTCATAGATGATATCTTGGCTCTTCTCGGAACTGCAAAATTTATGACCAGTTTAGATTTAAAGTCTGGCTTTTGGCAAGTTTTGGTTAGTGAGAAAGACAAGGAAAAGACTGCTTTTGCTTGTCATAGGGGTTTGTTTGAATATAATGTAATGCCGTTTGGTTTGCAAAATTCACCTGCGGTATTTTCAAGATTAATGGAAATTGTTTTAGAAGGCCTACCTTTCGCAATTGCCTATATTGACGACATTCTTATCTACTCTGAGACGCTAGAAGAACACCTTTCCCACATTGATCAAGTATTTGAAAGATTAAGGAAACACGGATTAAAACTAAAATTAAAGAAATGTAAATTTTTAAGAAACGAAACCAATTATCTTGGCTTTAAGATAACGACGAACGGAATAAAACCAGAAACTGAAAAGGTCGAAACAATAAGGTCGTTGCCTCCACCAATTAGTGTTAAAGAGGTCAGAAGTTTTATCGGAATGATGAGTTATTACAGACGTTTTGTCCCAAATTTTTCAAAAATAGCTGTTCCTTTGGTCGAATTAACTAGAAAATATGCAAAGTTTAAGTGGACTGACGAATGTCAAAAAGCTTTTGATTATATGAAAGAGAGTCTTACCGTTATTCCATCTTTGGCATATCCAGACTTATCAAAACCATATTTTTTGTATACTGATGCATCTGATGACACCATTGGTGCATGTCTAACCCAACCATGTGATGACGGAGAAGAAACCTTATATGGGGTTAAAAACGAAAGACCTATTTATTTTCTGTCCCATAAATTAAGTAATACTCAAACACGTTGGTCAACTATTGAAAAAGAGGCGTATGCCATCCATTATGCGCTCCAGAAATTAGATCATTATTTGCATAATGCCCAGTTTACCATTAGGACTGACCATAAACCACTAAAATACCTTTTGGAATCTCCTATGAAAAACAAAAAGATTCAACTTTGGAGTTTGAATGTTTCCAGTTATTCGTGTAAAATCGAATGGTTACCCGGTAAAACAAATACCATGGCTGACTATCTGTCAAGAAGACCTAAAGATCAAAAAGGTAATAATGAAACCAATAATGACGAGATAGAAGTAGACATAAGTAATAATGCCTATGAAATTAACACCTTGAATTCAAATTCGTTTGACCCTAAAGAATTTGTAAGTTGTCGGTATAAAGAGACAGATAATTTAAAATTGTCAGATTTAAAAATTAAAGGCTACGATATGAAATATGAGCAATCTTTAGACAAAGAGCTTAGTGACATTATTCTTCGATTGCAAACTGGAAAAGTTACAAAATCAGTAGATAACAGATACATGCTGATTGATGACATATTATATTATATATCAAATGCTGATAGCGAACCTGTGTTAAGGTTATATGTCCCTTTGCAATTGAGACAAGAAGTCATAAATGAATATCATGATAAAGATCATTTAGGTATAGACAAAACCTATGATGCAATTAAGTGTAAATATTTTTGGCCTAAACTTTATAAAGAACTACATGAATATATTAATCTTTGTGTAACATGCCAACAGCGCAGTTCACATAAAACCAAGCCGCTACTACAGGAAACAGATATACCACCCTTTCCTTTTGCTAAGATCGCAGTCGATTTGTCAGGTCCATATCCTACCTCTCTTTCTGGAAATAAGTACATAATAAGTTTCATTGACATATATAGTGGATACCCGGAAGCTTTTGCTGTCCCCGATAAAAGTGCTGCAAATATTGTCCAACTGTTATTAGACGAGATTATACCTCGTCATAGCTGCCCGATGTCGTTACTTAGCGACAACGGATCAGAAGTGTGTAATGAAATGGTCCGAGATACTTTAAAAGAAATGAACATAAATCATGTCACAACGTCCTTTTATTCACCAAGTTCGAACGGCAAGGTTGAGCGATTACATCGTTTTATGCACGATATTCTTGCCAAGAAGGTCAAAGATAATCCTTCAACGTGGGACGTGAATTTAAATCAGACTTTGGCTGCAATTAGATTTAATAAAAATGAATCTTCAAAATTTTCACCTTTCTTTCTCCTTTATAATAGAGACCCGGTATTGCCAATTGATAATATACTAAAACCGAGACGTAAATACGCTGGTGAAAGCCCACATAAAATCCTTTTAGAACAACAACATAGATCTTTTGTCACTGTTCACAGAAACATGAAAAAAGCTAAAAAGAAACAAAAAGAAAATGCAGATAAATCTAGAAAAGAAATTAATTTTAACGTAGGTGATGCCGTATACTATAAAAATCATTTGAGAAAAAACAAATTGGACAGTAAATGGAAACCTTTTTATAGAATTATTGAGCAAAGATCACCAGTAAGTTTTATAATTAAAAATCAATTAAATGGGTCAACAACTAAAGTTCATGCTCAGCATCTTAAACCCGCTTTTGTTGAAACTTGGGACCTTCCAAAATCAAATGATACAAGAAAGTTAAGAAAAAGCACTTTTGTAGTTCCTCCAGAATCTAGTGACAATGAAATGGACACTGACAATGACACGAATGAATCAAGTGAAAATGAAATTCCTTTTCAAGAAAGGTTAATAAGAAAGTATAGGCGCGAACGTGATACCTCTTCCGATGAAGACGATATTCTTTTAATGGAATTAAAGAAGAGAGTAAGGTCACGTGATCAAAACAAACATATATCTGAATCTAGTGATGATTCCGATGAAGATTATGAGATTCCTCTGTCGAAATTAAAAGATAAATTAGGAAGAAATAAAAAACTCAGTAAGACGTCGGATGATACCGATATTTCTTCAGAAGATGAGGCTATGTATGTTAACTATGTAGACACTAAATCCATAGGTAGACGAAATAAAATTAATGAACAGCAAGTACTCGACATATTCTCAGATATATCTCAGTGTTTAAAAACCATACTGAACAAGACGTAATATTCGTTTTGGTACTTGTGTTTCAGTAAGAAGATGGCTGGTACCTTTGAAGAAACAAGAATTGAAGAAACGAAATTCAATAAATCAAAAGTAAATATGACGATAAACGTCTTTGCTCATATAGCGTTTTCTGGATGTGAAGAAACTCTAGATGAACAAGGTCTAAAACCTTCAATTCTTAGAAACATTTACAAAAATTGTTTATTAAAATCGCGAGTTTATCATGAGATGACGATGTTAGGGACAACTTTCCGAGATTCATACAAAACGTTTCTGCGAAACCCAAACGTTAACTTGGAACCATTTTTAGTTAAAAATATTGTCAAAAGTAGAGAAAATTATGCTAAGAAAAGTGGTCAAACGTACCTCTATGTCCTAAAGATCCAACTCTCCGTACAGCGCATGTACAATGCGTGTGTACGAAACTTCCCTGTATATTTGACATTTGACCAATTTATGCAAGCTTATTTCCCACATTATTTGGACTAATATATTCTTCCACTTACAGGACGGACATGAAGACATTTTTATTAGTTGCTCTCTTTCTTGGTCAAGGTCATCTTGCTTTTATTTCTGAGAATGTACTTTTTGACAAAATAAATACGATTACAACAACAAGGTCAAAATGGTTAGTTACTTTTGTCATTGATCTGAAACCATTTGATCGCTTCCTTGGTAAACTTTCAAATGATATAGTAGCAACAGCAGGTTTAGCTCAAGAAATAATTCGACGGTATGACAAGCCGGGCAAAGAAGACTTAATGAATACGTTTTCTAATTTAAGAAATGAATTTAAATTATTGTCACAGACCCGTGACTCAATTAATGATATTTTTAGGGATTATAAAACGTTACATAAGAATAAACGATCTATAATACAGAAAAATAAACGTTCAGTTTTACCAATAGTAGGAAAGGCCATGAATTTTCTGTTTGGAGTCGTAACTGAAGAAAGTATGAGTATGATCAAGAGTAATATAAGGGTTCTAGCCGAAAATCAAAATAAAATTTCACATATTTTAACAGAAAATTTATCAATTTTAAATGTAACTAGGATGGAAGTTTCGCAAAATAGGCAAGCAATAAATTCTCTAATAACTGGTCTAAATGAAATCGATGCAAAGCTTGACAATATTACTCAAGAAATTGAAAAACAGTTGGTAGAATTAAAGAACTTTGTTCAGTTGTATATTCAAATAGATTTAATAATCGGTGAATTAAAATTATTGATGCAAAAAGCGCTGTTTTATTTAGAACATATAAGTTCGCAATTAAATATGTTGTCCTTAGGTCATCTTTCACCAAGTACAATAACTCCTGCAAATCTTAAATTGTTATTAAACGAGATCCAAGATAGATTACCTAAGTTTTTAGAATTGTCCGAAGACCCTAACACCGATCTGTGGTTCTTTTATAGATTTTTGACATGCACGACAGTATTGTATGATGATAAGATTTTGGTTATTATTTCAATCCCACTTCTTGATTCAAATAATAGATTTGAAGTCTATAAAACATACAACTTACCAATTCCTATGAAGAAGAATAACACAAATGTGTTATCCATGGTGGCTAAGTTTAGCATAGATATAGAATATTTTGCTGTGAACGCTGAACGCTCAAAATATGTATTATTAAAAAATGAAGAAGTAGAAAGATGTACAGATCCTTTTACAAAATTTTGTAAAATAATGAGTCCTGTTTATCCAATTAACCTAAGTAAGAATTGTGTGATCTCATTATTCATGAAAAGGCAGAATGATATTGATAAATTTTGTACAATATTAGTAGAGCCAAATTCGATCCTACCAATGGCAAATTATATATCGTCTGGATCATGGTTAGTGACAACTAAAGACCCATTAGACTTCGCCATAGCTTGTCATGGTTCTAAATATAAAATGACTATGAATAAAAGAATTAACCCACCAATAAGTATTTTGACAATTAACGAGACATGTACTGCAACTAATGACTACATGACATTACTACCTTTTTATAACAGACAAAGCTCGTATGACCTTAGAGATGATTCCTTTGTAGACATTATAAATAATTATCATTTAACGTCAAGAAAATTGTGGAGAACTTTTCACCAGTCGCTACCAAAATTTAACTTAACAAAGTTACCGAAAGAATTAAGCAATATTAAGGAAATACCTATGGATGAATTCATTAGCCAATTAAAGAGTTTGGGGCAAGTCACAGAAGATAGTCCTATTCCAAATTGGGTATATGTATTAATTTATGCTGTCATAGCTCTTTTGGTTGGGATAATTATATTTATTGTATGTAAATATAAGGGAAGGTTAAGGTTAAGGTTACCTTGTTCAGCCAAGAGAGAGGGTAGCGAAAGAGTGAAGAACTTCGCTGCTAAGTATGACAGAGTGGCTCAACTGGTGTCGGTAAAGACCGAGGGTGATGTTACCACCAACAGAGATGTTGCCTCTGCACCAATGTTAACAAGCCAAAAGGATGATCCACCAAACAACGTGTATCCGGTATTGAAATTTCCTGTGACAGAACAATAACGACAAAACTTGACGATCACTGCTGTACGATGTGTATATGAGTACAGAACATTTTGAAAAATTGAGCATTTTTAAAATAAACACTATACGATCACTGAAGAACAATCACCGCTGAACATTGTGAATATGTGCACGGAACATTTTATAAAGTATTTCCAGAGAATTGGAACGAATCAAAGTGCAACTTACCATGTGTGACTGGACATACCATTTATGATCCTGGTATGACAACTTGTATATAACTGAGAAACATTATAACCATATATGTTTATATGTATTGTGTTGAACAGTTTACATTATTATCACTGCTTGATGTTTAACCTAGTGACAATTTTATGCTGTATGATTAACTTGTTCAAACGATGACTGGACCATTACTTGTGAAGACTTGTGCCTACAGTTATAGTGATAATGTACATTTAAGCGACGACGTCATTCTGAAGAAGCTTGTAGATACGACTTTAGATAGACTGATATCGTGTTTCGTTTAGAACTATTTTTGTGTATGCAGAACTTTTGAAAATTTTAATCTCGGAACAAATCTAGAATTGAAATATATGGACTATATTTCCATGAACATTGGGAGGAATGTAACACTACAGTGTTCGAACTCTAAATTAAATTTTCAAATAACTTTTAATAATGACATATGGTATTTAATTAAAATGAATCAACAGCATATGTGAACCGTAAGCGTGACTTTGTAGTTTGTTCTGATCTATGTCATGACCTGGTCAGACTGGACATATGGACAACGGATTGTCATTTATTGTTTTTACCTATTAACCCTTAATGTTAAGTATATGGAAGCAAAAGTTATTGCTTATATTAATCATATATTTATAGTAGCCTTTGGCTCTCCAAAAGTTAGTACCTGCTAAAATATGAGACAAACAAAATTCCATTCTTAATTAAAGTCACGCTTGCTGGTGTATATAAGGAACTGTCTTCAACAGACAGTTCAGATTGTAACTGGTAAATACTAGTAAAAGCTTCGAAAAGTTCAGCTGTATTTTTCTTCGTTTGGTTCTTGCCCTTGTGCAGTTGTCTGTCCCGTAGTCTTACACAAACTAACATAAAAGGAGTTTGTTGGAACGCAACATGACTAATTAATTTGGAGCAACACAAAAATATTAAATCTTGGCCGCCACAAGTAAAGGGTAGGACTGTGTATGGATGGAAATGTGTCTTTTTAGCGAACAAATGCCTACTCTTTTTCCGAAAAATACAATAGGGGTATTTAACAAGCTGGGAGTCTGGCATTCTCCAAACAGGATTTTGAAAATTTGAATATCCCACCCAACCAATGTAAGCCTTGAAGGTTTTTACCCCAAGTAACCGTTATCTCAACCGCAGTCAATGTCAGTGTTGCCGAAAGCTAACAAACAGATGCCCAAAACTGTTGATCGTGCTGTATAAAATGTCATTCCAAAAGCAAAACGAATGAAATGTGTTGATAAGAGAACTCAAGCTTACATTCTTAAAAAACTGCATTATAACTGAAGCATCATACCCACCGTTTACCATAAATCGGAAACATAGTGCGTATATTAACTTTGCCCGTTTTAATAGTCATAAATTGAAGTTATATCAACTGCATATTTTCTAAAGGAATTGGTAGTACACCAAATTTGATAGATGTGCGTTTGATTACACAGCCCTTCAGATAATATTACACGTAACAACTACCCAAGCCAGGAACCTGTAATCCAGTGGATGTCGCTGCTTTTGTATTTAAGTTGCATTATTTACTTACTTAGTCGATAGCTGTTATATTTGAATATTGCACATTTCATTTTGGGACCTGTTACAGTTTATGTCCATTATTGAAGACCTTAGGACAACCTGTAGAAGTTTAAGATTTACACGTTTTAGATGGCTGTCTCATGGACAGTCCTACCACATCTCCTTCATCTATACTGTTTTGCCTTGATCATAATAAAATATTAAGGTTACGGAATGAATATCGAAAAGACAGCAAACCATTCCTCACTTAGAAATTTTTCAGGTACATGATGCTTTAATGTATTAACCTTCAGATGGTTACTTTTGATTTGTCTCGGAATTGACACATTGTTACAAATTTGGGGTATAATTTTATTGCTACACCAATTACAGTCATGACTATCATAGTTAACTTTATTGCTGCAGAAAGCACATATGTGATACACGAGAGGAAAATGTAAATGTCATTCCTATATTGCAAGTTAAATTTTTTTTCGTTTTTAGATGAATTTGCATATCCAGTTATTACAAGAAAGGAAACACTCGCTGTCATATCGTTCTAAATTGAATCGGAAGAAGTTGCTTTCACAATCTATTCATAATCATTTCACTTTTAAGATGACCTACATCAGATAACAAGTTAACTATGCAGAATATGAATGAGCAATGACTTTGGTATAACTTTTTATGAACAGTATGTAGTAACGCTCCAGCTAATTTTGATTTTTCGCCGCTAAAAATCACAGCACTGACGTGTTGCATAAATTATCATAGCTTATTCTTGTCTTTAATGTCTTATAACCGTATACGTAGCATTTTATAATTCAAAGATTCAATTAATTAACATCGTTCATTAACTGAAAACAACGATACGTCATCTTTCACGACTCATAATTTTACACAACATAAGAAAAGAAAAATTTTCTTCATATTACTTATTTGATAAGTTGTTTTGGCAGCTGTTAATAAAAGAAACATAATCTATGAAACACTACACTTATATATTATTCGAGAAAGAGTAATTAACATTTGTTTACATTTTTATTATTTCAAACAACATAAAAAATACCGTTTGATTTTGTAAAAGACTTGCAGAAGGTTACAGAATGTACCGGACCATTCTGACAAATATATTTATATCAACCATTGCAACTGATGGACTTTCTCAAAAAAATGGGCGATCTGCAATATTTACCGAGGCTTTTACAAACTAGAGTCTGATAAACCGAATGCCAAGGGTGAAGATGGACACTGTAAAGAAAACTCTAAGAGGTCATATAATTGCTCGATGGTTGATACAGTTGTTTCAACTGTATCAACCATCAAGCAATTATATGCTAAAACATGCAACAACAAAACCTGCAAACAAGGAAACAACTGTACTACAAGTTCATGGCTAACTAAATAAAGGCACATTGAGAAAATTGTATAGTTAAACATGTTTTGAGCACCCCACTCTCTCCTTTACCTTGAAAAGTGTTGTGATAACAAACCCATAAAACAAACATGAAAGTCACAACTGCAGGAGCTTTAACTCTTGACTTGGTCAATGCTTGTTTTTATTGCAATAAATACGTTACCATCATAAATTTAGATATTATCCTGCTTACAGCTTCATGAACCGGAAACAAAAACAAACAACTGACCAACAAACTGTACCCACCTGACGCATGCGCGCCAAATACCTTCATCATTTTTTCCGGTTCTTTGC